>JAODAL010016661.1:0-80023 GCA_025379985.1 Phyllomedusa bahiana | reverse complement strand
TGTAGTATGGAATTTTAAAATCCCAATACGCAAAATATGTTAAATGACAAAAAAAATATAAGGGGGAAGCAAACAACAGAGCATTTGTAAAAGTTAAAAATTCTCCTATGACTCTGCTGACTATGCATGTCTTTTCAATTGGGAGGGGAAATAAACCAAGTCGTATTCTCTTTTTGAGGTTGGGTCCTTCTTTCTAGATCTGTTTTTGGGGGCAAGGGTTGGGCGTTCGAAATTTTTACACTTTAAGGGGGTCAGCGATTGAAAATCGTGAGTTTAAAAACCGATTACATCTTATATATGGAATCTTCACTAACTCATGTTTATACACGCTCCTGAACATTGTGCTTTTTTATTTGTCTGTAGTAAAAATTTTTTTTTTTTTTACCCCTTTTTTGAAATTCCAACTTGATCCAATCACGTAGTTTCAAGGGCCACATGTTGAAAGGGTTTTTGGGTCTAAAATATTTTTTCCCCATAAAAACTATGGGAAAAAAATAGTTTTAGAAAAAACCATTTCCTTTTGGGGGGCCAACATGTTTAAATCATGTTATACCCCCTGTAAATTACTCTTTTTTAAAGAAAACCCCGTGAATATTTATAACCTGTCCATTTGGTTAAGTAAAAAAACATCTGATCTCTGGGTGCCCCACCACTGTGACCCCACTTATCACTAGAATGGTAGTCCAAAATCATGTTCTTCCTCACTGCACAACTTCAGGGAGGAAGAATTTCAATGGATTGGGAATGCGGAGTGCTGCTCTGTTCCAAATCTGTATCATTAACTTAGGTTTTTAATCAGCCCCAAAGATACTGAATGGAGAGGCACTGCCCCCCCTCATGCTGCACCAATGAAAAATTTTCCTAAAGAACTGTTTTTGGGGTAGAAGAACTGGAAGCTTGGAGCCCCCTATGGGCAGAGGGAGTACCAGCGTTTCGGCAACCAGTGATCAGACGTTTATTAGCTATCCCGTGAAAAAAACATCCACTGTGTGCCATCCCCTTTAGAAAACAAATTATGCTGACTGACTTTAATACTGCCCATTTACCAGTGTCGGACTGAAGTTCCTTAGACCTACCCAAAGGACTTATTAGGACCCATCCTCTATCTATTCAGCACATGTACAAAGCCAGTTTAAAGTAATCCCTGCACATACAGGATTTATTAGGATATCTACTGATTATTTCTAAAGTCTGCTCCAAGTGGGGGTTGTTTTTTTCTAATATTTTGGGGGGCCTTTTAAAAAATTTGGGGTTGGAATTTACTATGTTCGAGTTAGGCCCATGGAGAAATCCTCTGGCCCTTGGGGGGGCTACTTCCCTTTTTAAAACTTTTTTGGGATTTTTTTGGTTCTTCGTTAGGAAAAAAAGTTTTAAAAATAAAAAAGGGGTTTAATGGGTTTCCCCAGAACTTTAAAATTGGGAAGGGAAAACCCCAAGTTTGATGTTTTTAAAATTTGAAAGCAAAACCGGCGTGATCACCATCATTGCTTGTACAGATGCAGCACTCAACAGTTCTGCCACATAAAGATAACTTATGGGAAAATATAAAGCTAGTGAGTGCCCATCAAAAAACCAATCAGATTCCACACTTTATTTTTAAGAGCCAATAGGGAAAAATAAATGAAATTTATTTAAATGATCTTTTGGGGGGCCTGTGTCTTTTTCCCCTGGGTCCCAAATTTTTTAAATGTTTTTTATACTAAAGAGGTTTTTCCCAAACAGTCTAAAAATTAAAGTAGCTGAAAATACCCCCTTGCAACTTAAAAGGGCAAGGCTGCGTTGTTCCCCCCTAGATCTTTGCTTGTTTTCCGGGTTTATAAAAATTAAAGTTTTTTCCCAATGACATGCTTTTCATACTATTTTGGAGGGTCCCGGGAAATTACCACATTATCAAGAGCTGGGTGGCAGAAGTGTTGAGGGAGGGAGTGTTTTTTGTTGTTTTTTTATTATAAAAAACCCCAATTACTACGAAAAGATTAATTTTAGACCCCCCCTTTATTAAAAATAATTTCAAAAAAACTTATTTGCGGTCCAATATAAAAAACAGATTTAAATCATATCACAGTTTATGAAAATAGAAAGTTTACCCAAGATGCATTGACAAATGGGGGCCCCTTCCTTTTCTATATTTCCCGTTTTCTCTACATGGCAGAGGTCTTTTCAGTGAAGAAATTTCTCCTTGAATAGTGATGAAAGGGCTGAACTTTTTTCCCTATTTACCATAGGTTAAAATGTTATGGTCTTTAAAATGCCCATATCGCAAAGGGTAATCATGTGCTAAGTTATGTGAATATTTTTTTTCCCCAATTTTCCCGCTAATCTTCCATTGTGATTGTTTTGAAAATTCAGGTTGTGGGGAAAAAGAAAAACAATTTTTGTGCCCTTTCATTTTTTATGGTTCCGGGGATGGGAAAGGGAATGCTTTTTCATTAGAAAATTTGAATATCAGACTTACGCCCTTAAAATTATAAATAAAGAAAAGGATGATTAAAATATGTTCAAGGATCCATTTTTACAAAATAGACCCAAAAGGGGAGTAGTCCAAAAAAAAATGCTTTCCCCCCCTTTTATAAAAGAATTCAATTACAAAGGGACTTCGTTAAGGGCCCCATCCCCACTTTTACAAACGCTTTCCAGAAATTGGGGGTTTCAAAATGTTTCCAAAAAAAAAGGGTATGGGTTCTTTTTTCCCTTCCCACCATTGGTCTAATTTTTGGACCCTTCATTGTTTTCACCCCCAAAAATTACTTGGGAACATATGAGGAAAGACCCTTTTTTTGGTTCCCCTTTGGATCATCCCATCCCAATTACGGGGAAAAACCCAAATTCTAGAGTGGGGTGAAGTGTGAAAAAAACACACTTTTTTGCCATTTTTGGTGGGGGGGGGGAGGGGGGGGAAGGGGTTTTTTTTATGGTTTTCCCTCTTTTGTTTTTTATGATGTTTTTGGTCTTTGTAGGTAATTAAGTTTCCCAATTTTTTTCCAAAAAAAACATTATAATATACCACACATGTGTATTTTATAATTTATATGTATATATACCCACACACATTGGTATATACAAAATGTTTTTACAAAATATATTTTTTTATATTTTTTTTCACAAATATATATATTTTAAATTTATTAAACACACACGTAGTATGTTTTTGGTATCACTGGAATTTTAAATTGACCTAGGAAAAGCCCCAAAATATATACCCCAAAAGTGGTTCGTTTTTAAAA
The DNA here is from genome assembly GCA_025379985.1 of Phyllomedusa bahiana. Lineage (NCBI taxonomy): Eukaryota > Metazoa > Chordata > Amphibia > Anura > Hylidae > Phyllomedusa > Phyllomedusa bahiana. Next base: position 76,799 of record JAODAL010016661.1, on the reverse strand, counting down.
ACAAGTATATTACTTTACTTTGGTCTTTTTTTTTCGGAGGGCCTCCCAACCATTTTCATTAGGCAAAAAATGGTGGTTGTAAATTGGCCGGGGAAAGAAAATTTGAGGGAAAAAAAAACTATCGATTTTAAAAAATTTTTTCAATGTCTTTTTTTTACCCTTTTTTCCCCTTTTTTAGTCTGGGAGGGGGAAAAGGGATTTTTTGGAAGTTAAAAAAAAACCTTTTGGTTTTTGTTTATAGCGGGCGTTTCATTTAGGTGAATAATAGATGAAGAATCATGGGTTTTGGGTTTTGGAAATTTGGGAACCCCCTGATTGTACCTTTAGAAAGAAAAATCCCAATTTTTTTTACTTAAAAAATTTTCACTTAAAAATTTTTTTTTGAGCATTCCAAGAAAATATTTTTTTATAGAGGGTTTTTTAAATTTAAGGATTTGAAGAAAAACACAGTCTAAAACCAATACCAAATACATGTAAAAAAAAAAAAGGCAAATTCGGGAGGTCAAAATTTGGAAATTTTTTTTTCCATTGTATAAAATTTTAAATGGGGAGAAATTTTAAAAAATTTAAAAAGTTTTTTTTATCATAAAGGGTTTGAGAGGGGGGGGGTCTTCGGGCCAGGGGAGAGCAGCCCAAATATGGCCTCCAAAAGGGGTATAATAAATGGCTAGAAGGGGATTTTTTTAATTAAAAGGGGGAAATGTACTAAGGGGCTTATTGGGAAAAAACTTCCCTTGTAAATATATTGTCTTAGGTAATTTTAAATAAGTAGGTTTAATTGACTGCAGATAGACACTTCCCACACGCTGATATCTGAATTGACTGAAATTTTTTAAGGGGAATTGTAAGGCCCCTGCCCTTTTTTATGAAAAATTTTTACTTTTTTTAAAACTGTTTTTTAATGAAAATGTTTTTTTGTAAGTGTTTAGCACATCCCCAAAAAAAATTTCTTCCTCTTTTATCAATTTCCCTTTTCACCCTGAACTTTAATTGTGCTCTTTAGGCAATATACATTTTTTACACCTTCTCTTGTATGTTAGTTACTGCACTTAACCTTAGGATCTGACCCAGTCAAAGGATGAATAAATTGCCACAACTTTGTTAAGTAAAGCAAAAGGTTGTGGGGTGCAATTGCGATTGTAAATGGATAATGTGAAATTTTGTTTTTATTTTTTGAACAAAACAACATGAAATGCTTCTTCAAAAAAAAACAAAATATAAAAGTCAAGGATACTAAGGTACTTGTAAGTGAAATTAAGTGATCTAGAGATCCATGGTTTCAAAACCAAAAAATTTTTTGGGCTCAAACAATTTAATCAGAAAATTTTTAAGAGAGAAGGGAAAGGTTTCTCTAGTTTTTTCTGTCTGGGTGGATAGCTAACGGGTTTTTGAAAAAAAAAGGAACAAAATTTAAAATTTTTAACATTTTTGTATGTTTACGCCTCAGTTAAAACGAGGTTGGAAGGATACAGAAATAATTTGTTAGGGGGCATAACTTTACAAAGGGAAAGGGTAGATGGAGAAATTTTCCCCCTTTTCCCCCCCTCCGTTTTTTCTTTTTGTATCCTTTCCAGCCCCCGGTGGCCTATGTTTATTGCATTTTCGATTTCAGAGAAAATTTTTCGGGGTTCTGTTTTAAAGGAAAATTTCATTTTTTTTGGTTTTGTTAAAGGTTTTAAAGACAAACAAAAAAGAACAATTAGGAAATCAAATTTTGGCCCTATCCCCTCTTTTGGTTTAAAAAAGTCGTCCCTTTTTATTTTGGGGGGGAAAATTTTACTTTTCATTAACACCCCAAAAAATTTGGGTTTTAAAAAATTTTGCGGGTCCCCTTGCAAAATTGGTCAAAAAAAAATTTTTTGGGGGGTAGGATTTGAAAGGGTTGAAATTTTGGGTCAATCGATCCAGCACCTGTGGATATTTTAAGGGTTTGTTCAAAATTTTTTTTTTGGGCCCCAAATTTTGCCCCGTTTTTCATTGCGTTTCTGCGCTTAAATTCGGGGGAAAAGCGCCCCCTAATTCCGGGAATTCTAAAGGTTTATAGAGAACTATGGATTAGCCCCGTCCCCCGCACGTACAATACCCAAACGAAATTTTTCGGCGGGGAGATAAGTGAAAGTCAAATTTTTTGCGGGGCGTTAAATGCATGTCTATGGGGCCCGGGGAACTCCCGAAAAAAAAAAATGTATTGCGCCGCATATGTAAAGCGCCCCATTTACATCGTGTGAAATACCCCAAGGGTATGTTCACACAGCTTTTTGAATAAGTTTTTTTGGGGTGCGAAAAATGTATTTAAAGCGCTGAATTTTTTTAAAAAACACATAAAAACCCAAAATTTGCTGCATGTTTTGGGTGCGTTTTTGCTTTCAGGAAAGAAAGCAAACCCCATAGTTTTAAAACCCCCTTTTTGCCCGGGGCCAGGTTTTTGGGCCCCTTTTGCAGAGCCCCATTTTTGAAATCTGTCATGTGTAAAAATTTTGTGAGGGAAAAAACTTTTTGACACTTTTAAACCCTTTCCCTGTGATTAGGGGTTGTTTTCTGTTTAAAAAATTGTGTTTTTAAAATAGTAAGAAATTTTGGTCCAAAAAAAAGAATTTTTTTATTTTGAAAAAATTTAAATTATCGTTTTAAAAATGTGGAAAAATTTTCCAATTTCAAAAATTCAAAAAATTTTTTGATGTAAGGGCAGATAGTTATTCCACTCAAAAAAAGTTTATTTAAAAAAGGATTAACCCCCATGTTCCCCGCTGTTGTTTGGGATCATTTTTTAAAAAGTTTTTTTTTTTTTTTTTACTTTGGGGGTTTAGAAATTTAGTAGGGAAATTTTTAATTTTTCAAGAAAAATTTTCCCCAAAATTCCCTATTTTGGGACCGTCCCGTTTTAACGTACTTGTTTTACTGGATGGTTTTTACCCCCCCTTTAAAAAACCTATTAAGAAAATTTTTCCCTTTTAAAATATTCAAAACCCCATTTAGGAAGTTTATTTTAAACCCCTTAGATGTTTCACAGGAATTAAAAACAAAGTGGAAGTGAAAAATTTTAAAAAATTTCCCCTTTTTTTTTTTCAGATTTTAAATTTTTTATACTTATTTACAAGAAAAACGGGGTAAATGTGTAAAGGGAAAAGCAAAAATTTAAAATTTTTATTCCCCCGGTTCTGCAATTTTTAGGTATCCCATATGTGGGCCCCCCGTGCATTATTTTGGTCAAAAACAAACCCCAGAATAGGAGGTACCCTTCTGGGGCTCTGGGGGGCCCCATTTTCATTACAATTTTTTTTAGGGGCCATTTCCGTTTTTTCGGACACCCTTTGGTTCCAAAACTTTTATTTTAAAACCCCCAAAAAAACCCCTTTTGGAAAAATTCACCCCCTTTCGGAATAATCCGAAGTGTAGTGAGTATATTGACCCCAAAAAGGCGTTTCCCCAAATTTTTTTAGCGTTTTTTGGCTCTTTTAAAATTTAAAAAAAAAAATTCTTTTTCCAAAAATTTTGCAAAATTTTTGCTGAAAAAAGTTTAATTTTTATAAGGAATCTTGGAAAAAAAGGCCCAAAATTTTGTTACGCAAAATTTTTTCCAAGTTCGCTTTTTCCCCAAATTTTGGGTGGGAAAAAATGCTGTTTGTGCACATGGCAGGGGGGGGACAAGGGGGGAAGCGCTATTTTGGGGTTTGGCGCACAGATATTTGGGGGGGCCTTTTCCCCATCGGGAAAGCGCCCCCCTTAAAATACTTGAAAAAAGGTGAAACCCTTTCCCGAATTTTCCCCCAAATTTTTGGGTTTCAATACCGTCGGGATTCATTTAGGGTGTATTTTTCATTTTTTGGGCGCCAAAAGGGGTTTCCCTTAGTTTTTTTTTTTTCCCTTGGGCCATGGAAATGGAGGGGGGAAACGCAGTTCCGCCCTTTTTTTTTGGGCTTTATTTTTTCAGTATTTACCCAAAATTTTTTCGGGGGGTTTAAAAGGGTAACTTTAATATGGGGGCGGTACAATTACATTTTATATAAATTTTTTTATAGTTTTTTATGTTTTATACTTTTTTCCCAATAGAAGCCCAGTTTTATAAAAAGTTGCGTTTTTAAGTTGTCCCATTTGGGCGCCATAGCTTTCTTTAAAAATTTTGGTTTTGGAGTGTTGTGGGGTTGTTTTTTTCGAGATGAGTTTTGTTTTTTTTGGTTCAAATTTCGGGGGGGGCATGTGATGCTTTTTATCAATTTTTATTAAAGGTTTTTTTTGAGGTTTTTTTGGGACAAAATACCCGCAATCCTGGGAGTGTTTTTTTATTTTTTTTTTTTACAACGGTCACTGTGTGGTTTAAATGATATGTTGTTTTGTCAGCAGGTTTTATAAGATTATAGCGTTCCCCCATTTATAATTTTTTTTTAAAGTTTTTTCCTTTTTTACACAATTTTAAAAAAACCCTTTTTTTTGAAAAAGGGGGAAAAACGTTTTGCTTTACCACAGTTTTTGAGAGCCTTAAAAATTTTTTTATTTTTTTTTTTTTGGAGCGGTTTTTGGGGCTTTTTTTTCGGGAAAGAGTTGAATTTTTTTTGGTAACATTTTTGAGGGGGGCCCAAAATTTTTTTGATTGCTTTTTAAATCCCTTTTTTTTTGGGAAAGGCCCGGGGGGAAGGGAAAAAACTTTCAAACCCAGCAATGTTTTTTTTTTTTTATTTTTAATAGGTTTTCCCTTTCAGTTTCCGTGACAAGTTTGTTTTAATTTTTGGGGTTTAGACGATTAAAGGTTTAACCCAATTTTTTGTAGTTTTTTTTATTTGAAAGCCCCAATTTTTTTTAAAAAAAAAATGTTTTTATTGTGGGAAAACAAAAATTTATGCATCGCTTTCTTTAAAAGCCAGGAAAATTTTTTAAAATTTTTTGTTTACGAAAATGTGTAAGGACTTTTTTTTGGGGGGAATGGGGCGTTTTAATTGGCATCCTTTGATGTTTATTTTTGGGTTTTTTTGATTTTTTCCATTTTTTGTGCTTTCAGGGGTGAAAAAAATCGCAAATTTTGAATTTTTTTTTTTTTTATTTTACGGCGTTCACTTTTACGGGTTTTTTTACATGACCGAAATTAAATTTGGGTGAGTCGGGTTTCGCATGCGGGGATTAACCAAAATTTTGGATACTTTATTTATTTTTTATCTTTTTTTTGGGGCCCCATTTGGGGTTTGTAAAGGGGGGAAAGGGCGATGTACGTGTTTTTTTTTTTATTTTTTTTGTTTGTTTTTTTACTTTTTTTTCACTTTTTACACTTTTACCGGGGGGGGAAATTTTCCTTTAACGATCTCAGTTGTTTCCCTGAAAAGGAGATTTTGCTTACAGCTTTTAGTGTATGTGGTCTCCTTTGGGAACTGTCAGTCACGTGCCCCCAATGCATTGTGGGCATGTGAGTCACCAGAAAACCCCGGTTTTCTGTCTTCAAACATCCGGGGTGCCTGGTAGGGGGATCAGTAAACGGGTCAGGCCATTTTTTTTCGCCGGATCTGGTGGGGGGCAGGGGGCTCACTCCGGGCCCTGGGGGGGTGCGCTGATGCCCGCGGTAATATACCGATGGGGTTCCATTTCTGCGATCTTGCGGCTCCCCTTGTGAAAACGCGCAAGTTGCCCTTTACGTTTTCTTTTCGGCAAATTTTCGGGGAAACCCCCACCCAACATTGTCCCTATGAGTTCGGCAAAAGTCGGTAAGGGGTTTTTAAAAAGAGTGGGTTTTCTGGGTCAAATGGGATAAGAATTTTACATGTCAATTCCTTTTAAAGGTTTGAAAGAAAAATTTACAAAAAAGGGCCATGTTTAAGACCATCGGCGAACATTGAAAAGCAATGTAAAACACAATGCCCATTGTTTTTGGGGTGCGTGTTGGATCCCTTTTGGGGGCCAAAAAAAAGGGGTCCAAAAAACATATGGGTTTCATGATTGAAATGGGGAAAAATGCAAGAGGGAAAAAACTTTAAAAAAAACTTTTAAAAATTTTCCTTTTTATATAAAAATTAAATTCAAAAATAACCACCTAAAAAGAAAATCCTTAACAAAATTTGTGCTGTTTTTATCTTTTGTTTTTTTTTTTCAGCAATAAAATGCCTTTTTTTTTTTAAACTCTGTTTATTTCAATTTTAATTAAAAATTAACTTTCCTTACATCATAAAATGAAACACCATGGGATGAAATGGAAAAAATAAACCTTTAAAATTTTAAAATTTAAAAAGCCTTTAAAAGTATTTGGGTAGGGTTTTTAAAAAATTTAAATTTACATCTGAAATAATTTAGTCTAGTTTTTGGGTTTTCACCACAAAAAAAAATTTATTTTGTTTGGGACAAAACTTGTAAGGGAAAGGATATTTTCCCCCTTTTTTTGGGCAAAAACTGTGTGCTCCTGGATGAAAACCACTTTGTGGGAAAAAACACTTTTTTTGTTTTAATTTCATGTTTCTTAAAAATTTTCAAAAATTAAACTTTTGGGGGAAAATTTTAAAAGGGTTTCCTTTACAAACCCGGGAAAATTTTTCTCTTTGGTTAAAGCTGTGGTTGTGGTTTTTTTCCCCATATGAAAGGGGGGTTTCCAAAAATTTTTAAAAAACTCACAAAATAATTTAAACTCATTTTTAAAAATGAAAGGGAAAAGGGAGACTTTTTTAAAAACCATTTAATGTGATCATATTGAGAAAACACGCAGCATTTTGTATCTAAAAGCAGCTTATTTGTTGGTTTTTAGAGTTCCAGGGAAAGATACAATGATTTGATTTATTAAACTGGTTTACATTTTAATAAAAAGCCAAAAACCAAAAAAAAAAAAAAAAAAAAAAAAATAAAAAATAAAAAAAAAAAAAAAAAAAAAAAAAAAATATATATATACTTATTTTATATTTATATATTTTATATTTTAAAATATTTTTTATAATTTTCGTTGTTCTTGTTTGCTTGTTTTAAAATTTTAAACATATTTTTTTATATATATATACATATATATATTTATTTAACAAAACACCCCAAACACACACAAAATTTTACTCGCAAAACAAAAAAATATGTGCAAAATTTTGTTTATTTACAAAAACATTTAATGTATTTAAAATTGGGGAGGAGGTTTTATTGCTATCACTAATTATTTATTTTAAATATTTTTTTATATTAAAATATTATATATATATATATATATTTATATAATATTTATATTTTTTATATATTTTTAATATGCCAACACTATTCTGTGTGGTTTATTTTGTATGTATTTTTATATATATATTTATATCTCCTATGCAAACTTTCGTGTGTGTATATATGTATGTATGTTTGTAGGTATGTATATTTTATATATATATAAATTTATAATTTATTTATACCCCACACAACACCACACACACACCCCACAAATTATAATACACCCATTTTTTGTACAAAAAAAGTTAGTGTGTATAACATTGGGGGGGGCAAAATCAAATTTGGGATCCCCCATTTTTATGAGAAACTCATGGGATCGCCGCTTCACACAGATTGGCCTCAACCAGTTTTATTTTGGACGTAAGAATATATTTCAAAAAATAGGGCCCCGGTTGGTGATTTGGGGCAAAAAAGCCCCCACGGGTTTTTCCAGGGTTACAATTTTCCCGGGAAATTTTTAAAAAACAGGGGGGAGTTGGGTTAATTAAACTTCTTTTGGAAAAGTTTTTATTTCGGCCCCCAAATTAAGAAAAAAAAAAACGGACAAAAAGAAAAGTGGGCCGTCCGCCCAAACTAGGGCCCTTAGTGACTCCCTCTCTAACTGTGGACTTGGACTACTACCAGCGCCACAAATACTTTTACCAGTCACTGCCGAGTCCAGTTTCCTGAAGGCAGCCACTTGCTTGCCTCAAGCCTGGGGGTAAGAGCCCTCTCCTCAGCTCCAGCTCCTGGCAGCAAACCACACCCCCACATCACCTGTAGTACCAGGCTTTTTATAAGCCTCCAGGGACCTGAACAAATCCTGTCCTGAAACACGGGGAGTAGGCACCCACCCAACACGTTGCCTTCTCCTGATAAGCCCAAAACAGCCAAACTAACTAAACACAGCTGCCAACGGCTTACATATATGGCTGGCTCCTATCTCACCAAGGCCAGGCAACCTTGGTGGTGTGTTGCTTGCAGGTATCCTGCTCTGCTCCATCTACTGGCAGAAACATGTGACTTCCTGAGGTCGCTCTTCCACTCAATTTGTTTTATCACACACACATATGGACTCATGAAGCCCTAGAAAAAAAGAACCAAGCATTAATTACCTGAGTGATGTAATCAGATCCGCTTCCCCAATGTGTGTGTTTATAGGAATGTGTGTATATATACAGTATATATATATATATATATATATATATATATATATATATATATATATATATATATATAGTATATATATATATATATACACACACCTATATATTTTGTATATATACACACATACATACACTATACACACAGACACACATTGGGGAAGCGGATGCTTGGTTCTTTTTTCTAGGGCTTCATGAGTCCATATGCAGCCCTCTATAGCAGATATGTGAGCCAATGAGCCCATGACAATGTTCCTAAGATTTGGTTAAATCGATTTTTATCAAAAGGAGACGGTAACAAAGTATAAAGAACTATTTCCTCAATTAAATCAAACCGGAAAAGGTACACTTTACAACAAAAATGAGACAAAAACAGAAGGAGAGATGGGGGGAGGAGGGAGGTAACCCATTGTAGTAATAGGTTTTTAAAGAGAGAAATTAAACCATGTGTCTAAAATCTTTAGGAAGTCACCCATGAGCATGTTCCTATGTTACAACACTCACATTCCCATATAGATTCTCCCATAAAGGGAATATACATATGCCCCCCTTAATTCTACATAGGGAATTTGTTTTAAGGCCCTTTTCATCATTTGTGGGAAAAAATTATTGTTTTGTAGCCACTAAAAATTTCGGGGCTAAGCTGGGGGGTTTACATATAGCTGGTTGTTACACCCCGTAAATTGAAAATTCCCGGGGTTTGGGTTTTTTTAATTTTTTTGTGGTTTTTTGGGTTGCAAAAGGGTTTTTAAAAGGGTTAAAACACATTTTTTATCAGGTTCTATCTGCATAAACGGCATGCCTAAAAAAACCCAAACATTGAAAAAAGAAAACTTTATGGTTATTTGACGGGGAAAAATCAAGCCCTTTGTATACCTGAGAATTTTTAACCCCTTTTTCCCCATATCTGTTTTCGGGTTTTTCCTCTTTGGGGAACCTGTGTTGCGGAGGTGGAACTGGACCAGATTTACAACGGACACCAACCGCACCTGACGAAACCAACTGACCTAAAAATTTTTTAAAACCCAAAAAAAAGTGTAGTTTTTTCCATTTTTTTTCCGTTTGATTTTGTGATGGGGTTTCCTTTAAAAAAACCCTCCTAAAACCAATGGAAGTGTGCCTAAATGGTTCCCAAAGATTTATTTGAATATTGATTAAAATTTAATTGGGGGCCAGAAATTTTTTGGGCCACTTTTTTGGCAAAAGACTACAGCTTGTCATGTAGTTTAACCGATTACTAATGCAATTTTTGTCAATAGTGTTTTCACTTTTATCAGCCATGCTTTCCAAAAGCCACAACCCCTTTTTTTCCCCCCAACAACAAACTAGGGCGAGGCTGGTTTTTTGGGCCGATTTTGTATATTTAATTATACCAATAAATGTACAATGTAAATGTATTGGAAAAACATAAAAATATTATTTAATTAGCTGGAATGCAAATAAAAAGTATTTACAACATATTTTTTAAGGACCCCAGTTTTCATAACAAAATTTTACTTTTTTTCAATATTGTCTATTTTTTTTCTGGGGTGATTTAACAATTTTTGTCTTTAAAAAAATTTTTATATTTTTTTTTTTATTTTAAAAATTTTTTTTCCCTTAAAAATTTGCTTAGCATTTTATTTGTATAGTAAATTTTTTTCAAAAATAACTTTTTTTTTTTTCCAAATCATTTCACAAAGCGGCTGTTTTGGGGGGAAAAAAACTTTATTTTTTGGGGTTTTTAAAGGGTGTTCACTAGGCAGGATAAATACATAATATCTTATTAATTCAGACTCAACTGCATGAGAATCCTAATTATGTTAATTTTTTTTTGAATTTAATTTTTCCCTATTACAAATGAAAAAAAAAATTTTTCAAAATTTTTTCCCCTTTAAAAAAAAAAATTTTTCCTTTTTTTTTTCCCTTAATTTTATCCCCCCTAGAGAAAATTTGGGAAAACTTTTTACCCAATTTTAAAAAACAAAATTTCTTATTTAAACCCCAGTATATTGTAATTTTAAAATTCTCCTTTGTCTGGAAAAGGAGCACAATTGTGGCAAACTTTGGGGTCTTCATTAGGCCCTCATCAACCCCTTTAAAAACCTTACCCCCTTTAAAATTTGGGGAAAAACCCAAAAATTTTGGGAAAAAAAAGGGAAAAAAAAAAGGGGAAGATTTTTAAATTTTCAGGAAAAGTTAAAATGGCAGTTCGCAAGGGGAGAAAGCAGGTAGGAATTGTTAAAAAATTTAAAAATTTTTTTTATTTTTTTGAATTGATCCCTTTTTGGGTCTAAAGACAATGATAGCACACATACTTTTTTGTTTCCTTTAACCCAAAATACAATGTTTTTTTTAAACAGACAAATTTTGAAAGTAGGACTACGTCCTTTTAAAGGTTTTTCCCCCCTTAAGGAAACAGCAGGTTTCCCCAAAACACTGAAGACACTTCAAAATGGGATATCAAAAAAAAGGAGAAAAACATTTATCAAAAGCGACTTAAGAGAAGAGTGGAGCAGTTTTCCATGCCAACCAATTAGCTTGTGGCCTTATATTCTCAACAGACTTCTAAAAAGTGAATTGGAAAGTGACGGATGGCTATAGGCAATAGTATCATTGTTCCCTTGTCCCACTTTTTTTTTTTATAAATCTCCACAAATTAGGGCAAGTTCACATAGAAAAATTACCCTCTTTTGGGGCCCCCAGACATCTTTAATACCTCCTTAAAAAATATCTTTTGAAAAGGTTTTTGCGGTTTTTTGTTTTCGTGTATTCATAGATGAATTTAGAGTAATTATAGTCAAATGACATCTTTGCTCTGGACACAATTTTTGGTGGTATATGAAACGAACTGTAAGTCAAACATACAAGCCTGGTGAGTAACATAGGAGCACCCCTTTTCGACCCCCAAAAGGAAACCCCCAAAAGGACCTTACTGCTCAGGCCCAGAATACTTTGGTCCTTGAAGAGTGTGGGGCACATTTTTTTTAACAAGGGTGAGGTCCCGTAGCCCTCTAGAAAAAAAACATTTCCCTACGCCCCCTTGGGAAATGCATGGAACAGTTTTTTAAAACACCTCCCGTGAGCAAGTTTGGGGTAGTGTGACAAAGTAGGGTCCTATTGTAATTTTTTACCCCCATGTGCCACTGCCCAAACCCCTGCCACACCCCCTTAAATTATAAAACTTAAAACACCAAAAGCCATGGGTTTTTCCCGGACTATCACGGGTTCAGGAACAATTTTAGTATTTTTATTCCATGTTTGGGTGAATGAAACCAAAAAGGTCACTTAAGGGTTTTTGCTTGGGGCCTTTCCAAAAAAGGGGGGGGACCCGATTATGATAGCTTTTATAAAAGGACCCCCCTTTACATCCAAAACCCCTTTTTAAGAAAAAACCCCTTTTAAAAAAATTTTTTACCGTTCCCCGTTTCATATTAAAACAACCCTTTTACAGGAGAACGTTTAGTTTACTTTTTAAAACAAATTGTCATCAAATTTTTTTGAAAAGTGTCCAACCTATCAACAGAAACAACCTAATTAAAAAATTTCCCGAAAAGCCCCCGTGTGCCCCTTGCAAATTTTTAAAAAAAGCAAAATATCTTTCCCTTCCCTATATAATTTTAAACAAACTTGCTTAGAAAGTCCCTTATTATTAAAAAAACCTGACAATTTTTGATATCCCTACTAAATAAAGTTTGGGCCAACTAAAAACAGTTTGGGAAAATAAAATAAAATCATATTGGTATTGCAGGGGTATGTGAGATTTATATGTCCTACAGTAGCATCTGCTTTTCCCCTTTAATTCCCCAGCTCAAGAAAAACCCAAAATTTAATTTTTTTCAGCATTGCATGGGCAATTTTTCTTTTCCTGAAAAAGCCATGTATTCTATTCATCGTCCTATACGTCCTCTAATTATGCGTATGTTAAAATACCGAATGTGCATGTTAATCAACAGGGGGGGTGCACACTTGAGAAACCATTTCCCCCAAAAAGAAGTGAGTGCCCACAAAAATTAAAAAAAAATATAAATTTTTCTTTTTTAATATGTTTGCATCTTATTATTTTTTACAAGGTATTTATGTACGGCACTTGAAATTTTAATTTCTATAAGGGCTGCCCCCCGGGAAACGAAACCCCCGGCTTCATGGGAAAAAAACCCTGAGCAGCCCCCCAAAAAAACATTGTACATTCATTCTTCCCCGTTTTTGACGGAAAATAACATGTAAACGGAAGGGGAGGGCTTTTCTCCTCTCATCGCAGAGAAAAGCTGTCCCCTCCGCGGCCGTGGGGGAGGCACACAAACCGGACAAATACCGCTCGGATAAGCTGACCGGTATTTGTCCTCTGCCGTATGAATGCACCCTAATGTATGACACCTTGAACAAATGATATGAAACAACCAAAATAGTGGCATATTCATTCACATTAACTGTGCTGCTTTAACTTTCGGTTCTGCTCAATGTTGTTGTAGTGTCTATTTTTTAAGCTCTATAAAAGCAAGTGGAAAAAAGAAAACCTAATGTAGGCTTACTTACTAAGCCAAAGCGGATTTTATAAATCGGATATTTAATACTAGATTTGTGTTGTTTAGATATGTGAATTCAAAATGAGACATTATACATTTATACAATTTTTAAAAAATTGACTTATCATACAAAAATCATACAGTAGATTCCTTAAAAAGGTTGACTTAGAAAAAATACCACAAAAGGAAAATTTTGTGAGCATTTTCAAGGTGGGGTCCTTCTTGTGATTTGTCTTGTTTAGTAATTTATTCTGCAAAACCCCCGAAGGTGTCCTGCAGTACAACCAAAGAAAATATCGGGAGATTTTTTAAAGGGGGGGGGGGGGGGGGGGCCAAAATTAAAAAAAATTCATTAGTACACGCTCGCCTTATTCACTTCAAATGGAGCGGAGCTGCTCTACCAGAAACAACCCATGGACAGGTGTGGCATTCTGCCCCCTATGTAACAATCTGTGATGAACAGTGTTTCAACACCTTTTCATCATAGTCAACATTAAAAGGGATGTCTCACTACAAGGATTGCTTTTTATATTAAAAATCTTGCAAAAACAAGACCCTTTGCAATATGTGGCCATTAACAGTGTGCTACCTATTCCTAGATCAGGACTGAGGTAAGATAAATCGATGTAGTGAGGCAACCCCGTTAACCTACTGAGCACTTTTTTCTAAATTAGCTCTTATGTGGGGTAGGTCTAGACATGCTAACCTTCATTCTCCATGAGCCTTAGGTGTCCATGACCATGTTGCCAGTTTACTGGATGTCCTTTCTTGGACTACTTTTGGTAGGTATTAATCAGCATATTACTGATCTTTTTGCTTCTTGTAATAATGCCTCATTCTGTTTTTACTACTGAGTATCTCTTATTTCCTCTAGTCAAACATTGTATCGGTTTTTATTGCTTTACAAACAATTAACCCTTTAGGCCTCGTTCACACGGCTTATTTCAGAACGTATTTACAACGGATTGCCGATCGTAAATACGTTCTGAAATCAGTTGAAAATCAGTTGCAAATAAGTGCCACTAAGTGTGGCACGTATTTGTAACTGATTTCCCGACGGATTCACCATCTCCAATCATTGTAGGTGGTGAATCCGTCCGTAAATAATTGACATGTCAATTGTTTTTCCGTCCGGATTGCCGTCGTCAATCCGCGGCGGCAATCCGGAATGGAACTACGCGTCGTGTGAACGACGAACCGTATTTTCTATTGAAATCAATAGAAAATAGGCTGTGACTTATTTTGGATGGATTTGCCGATGGATTGACGATCGTCAATCCGTTGGCAAATACGCGGCGAAATAAGCCGTGTGAACGAGGCCTTAGAGTGGATGTATCAGCAATGTTTTTCAATGAAAAAAGTATGGAGTAATATGGAGCCAATATACAGAAGTGCGAGTGAGCCCTAGATAAAAAATTTTTTTTTTGTTACTGGCGTCATTTGGTCAAGTTGTAGGTTATATGCTGCCTAACATCCAAAAGCTAGGCTGAAATATTACATTTATACATTCTTTACAGCGGTAAAGCAATCTGAACACATCAATTTTCTTTTGTATACAGGAACCTAAAGAGACCCTTGATACTACTATTCTTACTGAAAAACTTATATTGTATCTTAATGTTGGCATTGAACAATAAGAAAATGTTTTGGGAAAAGGGCGAATTAAGTCTTTGATGGAATGCAAAAGCGGTTTTGCTGTGTCAGATACATTATAGAAAAAGGGGTCAATGGCACCTCATAGCAACACAATGAAAAACATGTGCTACTTTTATCCTTACAAATGTTTGCTGTGTAAAAGAGCAAATGTATTTGAACCTTCAGGAATCAGGCCTGTTTGTAGTTTTTCCATTTTAAATTTAGAACAGGTTGTCAAAGTGGGATTATTAAAACATAATTAAAATTTTGGCATGGCTCCCCCCTGTCACAGCACAAACAAGAAATAAATGATAAAATAATGTACAGAAATATTCCAGATTCTGCCATTCATTGTGAATCAGAAAGATCTTTATTTATCACTTAAGAAATTGTATTACACAATGCAATCCTTTTCACACAATCATTTGACAGAACCTGAGACCCTTTACTAACACACTGCTAATTTTATCTAATGTACTTATGAAGTCCAGACAGAAAAAAACAACTACTCGTCATGTTAATAAAAGTTCAACTACTGTATACAAGATAAAACAAACTTAGCATGTTATTAAATCCAGGAAGCAAACACAGAATTAACAGCAACTTCTACATTTGTAACAAACTACATTTGTGATGGGAAGAGCCTTCCCAATGTCACTGTTTGCCCAAGGACATGTATTCACAGTTATAATTTAATGCATAATAGTTGATTCTGTATTAACTATTGTTGCTAGATGTCACTGTTTAAGAAACTAGAGGAATCATATGTAAAGAGCTGCTAGCAGGACGTCTGTCCAGGCTCGGACTGGGCCGCCGGGGGATCGGTGAATCCCCTGGTGGGCCCCCCC
Organism: Phyllomedusa bahiana; assembly: GCA_025379985.1. Taxonomy (NCBI): domain Eukaryota; kingdom Metazoa; phylum Chordata; class Amphibia; order Anura; family Hylidae; genus Phyllomedusa; species Phyllomedusa bahiana. The sequence continues at coordinate 61,508 of JAODAL010016661.1, read as the reverse complement.
CCCCCGAGCCGCTGTGGGCCCCGGAGGCAGTGCCGTCGCTCCCTGGGGCCCGGCCGCGCATCCGGTCACTGAACGCCCGGGACCTGCGTCACGAGCGCCCAGAGACCGGCCTGGGAGTTGGGGACTAATGTCCCCGGCTCCCGGGGCTGCACAGTGTCAGCGGAGCACAGCACCACTAGCGCTGCGCTCCGCTGATCTCCATGGCAGGCTGAAGACGCTAGGCCTTCAGCCTGCCGGGCGCCGCCTACTGGTGACGTAGGCGGCGCGGTGACGTCAATTCACTGCGCCGCCTATGCAGGGCGGCAGGAGCCGACGGGGAGCTCAGAGTGGCCGGAACCTGCCAGGAGCGGGAGCCGGAGCCAGGTAAGTGGCTGGTTGTTTTTTTTTTTTAACTATCTAAGGGGGCCCTGGCTACTAATGGGGGCCCTGACTACTAAGGGGGGCCCTGGCTACTAATGGGGGCCCTGGCTACTAAGGGGGGCCCTGGCTACTAATGGGTGCCCTGGCTATTAAGGGGGGCCCTGGCTACTAAGGGGGGCCCTGGCTACTAAGGGGGGCCCTGACTACTAAAGTGGGCCCTGGCTACTAAAGGGGGCCCTGGTTACTAAAGGGGGCCCTGGCTACAAAAGGGGGCCCTGGCTACAAAAATGGGGGCCCTGACTACAAAAAGGGGGCCCCTGACTAATAAAGGGGGGCCCTGACTAATAAAGGGGGCCCCTGGCTACATACAGGGGGACCCTGACGACATACAGGGGTGCCCTGACTACTAAAGGGGCCCCTGGCTACATAAAGACTACCTACACACTAGCTAAAGGGGGCCCTGACTACCTACACACTAGCTAAAGGGTGGCCCTGACTTCCTGCACACTAGCTAAAGGGGGGGCTGACTTACTGCACACTAGCTAAAGGAGGCCCCTAACTACCTGTATACTACCTAAAAGAGACCCTTAACTGCCTGTATACTCCCTAAAAGAGACCCCTAACTGCCTGTATACTACCTAAAGGATGCCTTAACTGCCTGTATAGTACCTAAAAGAGACCCCTAACTGCCTGTATACTCCTGCTTTATTTCCAGGGGGTTAGTCCTTTCCCCACCCTCCAACCCCTCAGGATACTATGCCTCTAAGTTATGGCTTGTACCCGCTCTCCCACCCCTGGGCAGTTTGTACAGAGGTGGGAATGGGTAAAGAGGTGCTGGAAAATTGAGGATTCTAAGATATTTGTGTGTAATTTCTGCAGGGATGAGTTGTGGCGGGACAAGTCATCATGACGGTGGAAGGGGATGCAGAAGAAAAGAGAAAAGAACGATATGAAAAAGAGAAAACTCATCGATAAGACTCTGCGTGACCCTTTTTTAGGGTATTTATTCTATTTTGGGACAGTGCGTATTCACTGAAATGTGCCTGAGCGGGTGCCTGCCCTCTTGGGGTCTCCATATAGGTGTTGTAGGTTTTTTGGGCATTATATGGGCCTACATTTTCCCCTGATTGTAAAGTGGGGAACACCTTACCCTGTGATGGGATTAGATTTTCTTTCTTGCGGTTGTATTTTGAAGGGGTGGGGGTGCTTGCCAAGGGGGAAACAGGAGGGGATATTGTAGAGGGTGGTGGGGAAAAGGCCCTGTGTTATGATATGGAGTAGCGATAGGGACTCTCTTTTATTGTACTACAAAATACATTCTGTTTTGCACACTGTATTAGGGGGTAAAAGGGGGCATTTATGTCCGCCGGGGCCCGGGAATATTTTTTATTACGTAGGGTGGGCCCCCCAAGATCAACTCCCCTGTGGGCCCCAGACCCCCCAGTCCGACACTGGGTCTGTCAATGTGTGGCTGAAGGCATTAGGCAGGCAAAGGTCCCAAAAGAAAAATAACTAGGCCTCAGGAAACAAGCAGTTCCCAAAGAAGGGGCCTAACAAATAATAAAGAAACCTCAAAAAATACTGAAAGGAATGTTGCAGAGAGATATCTTAGGGGAGTAGTGGCCACAGCATGTTCCAACTTAACCCTTCCGAGACATACCTGAGGAAATGGAAGTCTATAGGACTGAAGGACAAAACCTGTCTGGATAGTAGGCCTCAGTATGTGAAACAGACTCCTGAAATTTGTGATGGAGGTGTATAGAATTATGTGAGTATGTAATGGTTGGAACACACAGTGTCACTTGTTAAGAAAAGAAAACAGCGCTTCAAGGACAGAACAGTTAAACAATAATATTCGGTAGATGCTAATGTATTTACTCACAAGTGCTTAGGCAGTGGCTTCCTGAAGGGTCTAGTCCTCTAATGCCTTCTAGCTGTTCTAGCTGTGTTTGGTGTAGAACACAAAAATGCAAAGTGCAGAAAAAAAACCAGGTAATTTCCATGGCCTGTACTCCCTTTTAAATCTCACAAAAACGCTGTCCGAAAACCCTTGGAGCACACTAGTGGGGATCCTTCTTGTCCTAAACTTTGTATTTCTGTGGAAACAGGTTTCATGGGTTTGTTGTGATGACACCACATTGCAAATGTGCTGTATGCATGTAATGTATATCTGCTTTGTTATACTCTAAGGGGGGGCCCTTCACAAACGTTTTTTTCGCCCTGGATTTGGCTGCGATGGCGCCAATCCGCGCAGTAATTATGGTAATCCCCAGTTTTTCATAGAGAACAGTGGATTTCCCCGGGTCCCCCCAGCTCGGCGAATCCGCCGGGCGGGGAGAAATGACATGCACTTTAAACCCCAGGCGCAATACGCGCCGTATATAATGCAAGTCTATGGGGCCGGCGGGCCGCGCCCCCGCCCCTTATTCAAGCTGGAATTGCGAGCGCAATCCGGCTCGCAATTCCGGCTTGAATAAGCCATGTGAACCGGGGCTAAAGGTATTGTGCACTGCAGGTCCGAGGTTTCATAGACTGGTGGGCTGTGGTTTGTGGTAGCATACCATGTCCTGTCATGGTAGCTGGCTTTTATAATGTCCATTTCATAACTGCCAACTAACAGAAGGAGGTGTTAGCACAGGCTCAGGAAGATGTAGGTATGGGCATTTTGGCACTAAAGCGGTTGGGTGAGTATTGGTGGACTGAGGGCAGTGTGGGTGACAGTGTGCCACAGTTAACACCGTACAGGGAGTAACCTGGAGTTCTGCAGGGGTCATGAGGACCGTTGAATTGGGACAGTACCGCTTAGCAAGGCTGGATTAATATCACCAGAGGACAAAGAACTGGGAAGGGAACAAATGACACTGGAAAACACGATTGAAAGTATTTCCAATACTAAGAGTCATCAAGGTGGTTTGAGGCAGTTAGTATTTTTAGCTCTGGAGGCGTGAAGCTCTGGGAGGAGGTCTGCATGGACTGTGAGAGCAGTCCTGTGGAGCCAAAGTGAATTAGGTTGTGAGAAACTGTACGTAGATCTAGGAGGTTATAACAGAGTATGTAAAGGGAGGAGTAGAGTATCAGCCTAGGAAAGAATAGTGAAGAGGATGTAATAAGAGACTGTTTCCCTGTGTCCTGTACCATGGTCTTGAAAATTAATAGACTGAAGGGAATTGTAGGAGGGATTGGCACTAGGAGCTTTTTGGGGTACAGCTGAATGCATGGAAAGTTAAACTTTTGGGGTTAAGTGTTGTACATTATCTGGATAATCTGTGTTAAATTGCACTGTACATTGTCAAGATAACACTGACCCTTGGTCTCTGTAAAATGAAAAATAGACCAGTCTGGAGGGAAGAAAATAAAATTAATATGTATAAAACGGAGCTCTAAAGTTTGTTTTGTACCATCTATAGTAAGTCAATCCTGTGTTAGCTAAGAACCCTTGAATCCAGGCTGGTTACCTATACTTAAACACCGTGGGAGATGTATGAACGTGAAGTAAAGGGAAAGTGGAGTAGTTTCCCATAGCAACCACACAAGTTTTGAATCTTAAGAGACCTTTTAGGAAATTAAAGTATCCTTGGGCAACTGCTCTACTTTCCTTATATACCAATTTTAATATGATCACCTCAACTGTGAAAGAGTTGCACATAAACGGGAGCACACACAGCGGTTGAAAATGTTCATATATTAGCCATACATTGTGCCACTTGAAATACACACCATTTTTTTTTTTTTTTATTAGACAAGAACATTTTGGAAGTCAAGGCAGATGTGTCAAGGAGCTTGACAGATATTCTGTTATCATTGCATTGATAGCTATGCCCCACTAGGTCTAAGGTATGAAAAATAGTGTAGATAGAGAGTGCAGCAGCTGTCTGTTATGGAGACCAAATAAAAAGACCTCTTCCCTTTCTAATGCATGAGGAAAACTAAAGTAATCTGATTGAGTGCTAAAGGCAACTGCTAAACTTTCTATGCGCATTAAATTTTATACAAGTGGCTTGAGACCTTTTGGAGTACCTGGCAATAGTTATCACTGTGCCTGCTTGCTTAAGCACCTTACAATCTGTTGGACTAGACTGTAGAGCAGTGTCTGCCCTAACTGTTAAACGAAAACATAGACACCTTATTGAGCTGCAACTGGCTGTATTCACTCACATATTATAATATAACTATCATTAGCTTTACATGATAAGTGTGTAATTTCCAGTCTATTCATTTAACAAATGTATTGAAATGCTATAGACTTTTGTTTGGGCTACATGAACAGTAAAAGCCCAAACAAAAAACCTTTGATGAGAGAAAAAAAAAAGAAGACCTATTAAGCTATATTAGAGTCTCATTCTCTCCTCCTCCATCCTACATGCTTACCTGTTTATTCAGAAATCAGGGACAGTAATGTAACTAAAATTCCAAGGACCCCATAGCAAAATTAGATGGGTTCCTAACACCTACTAACAGGCAACTGAAACAACAGCATAAGTAGCGATGATCAAAGGTATGAATAATAACGCCATGCCCAATAATGCCCAGCGTCAGCCCCAAAACATCACTGCTCTAGAGGAGATCTACTTGGAGGAATGGGCCAACATACCAGCAACAGTGTGTGCCAACCTTGTGAAGAATTACAGAAAACTTTGACCTCTGTCATTGATAGCAAAGTATTGAGATGAACTTTTGTTATTGACCAAATACTTCTTTTCCACCATAATCTGCAAATAAACTCCAAATCAGACAATGTGATTTTCTGGATTTGTTTTCTCATTTTGCCTCTCATAGTTGAGGTCTACCTATGATGTCAATTACAGGCCGCTCTCATGTTTTTAAGTGGGAGAACTTGCACAATTGGTGGCTGACTAAATACTTTTTCCCCCACTGTAAATCAGAAAACTCACATAGCAGAAATTATCAACTTGTTGTTGCCTAAATAAAAGATACAAAGTCCCTGCACATGAGTATGCCCCCCTCAACCTCTGGGCCTATAACAGCTGTTATGGCTGCTACAGTTATAGTTACACCTGTACTGAAGAATCAGGTTACAGCTGCCCATAAAGGTTTATGGAGATGGGAGGGATGCATGGGAGGAGAAGCAGAGAGAGCCAGAAAAGCACAGAGATGGGGAATGCTTTAGCTAACCTCAGTGTTGTACACAGCTACACTGCTCCTTACTGTTGTCTGTTTCCATACTGCTGCTTGTGTGTGTGTGTAAGTCTCCTGCTTTTACTTCTTGTTTCCTGCCTCTCCCCTCATTACAGACTTCTAGGTTTGCCAAGTCACATTGAGAGTCAATGCAGAGGTGGGCGCTTTTCATATTTCATTCTATGAGCATCGAGAAAACATCCAAACAATTTATTGAATTCTATATGGAAAGTATCTGGCATGAATTGTGCACTTATCAGGCATTTATGGGATATCCTATGGACATATCATGTTACCTCTTTAACCATTTCTTTTATAAACCTTGCACAATAAAAAAAGTGTTAAGGCCACATTCAAATAGCTGTAATATGGCTCAATATGTGAGCTGTGCCAAGAACAGTATCAGTCTAGCGAGAAAAAAGTGTGGACTTCATTCCAAAACAAAACTGTTGGAAAAGGTTTTTGTGCATTATTCTTTATACACTCCTATAGAAAAACTAGTGACTGCATATTAACACAGTGCGGGACATGTATGAAAACTGTCTAGATGTAAGGCTTTTTTTGTTGCCCATAGCAACCAATCAAAGCTCCCCTTTAATTTTTTCGGAGCATTATATGAAATTAGAGAGAGACACTCTAATTGGTTGCTATGGGCAACAAAGAAAGTCGTAGACCTAGACAGCTTTCATATGTATGAGGCCCAGTATGTCAGATCATGGCAAAAAAAGCTCAGATACACTTTACTACATTCTTACTTACAATATTGTCAATTCGAAAAAATGCTGTTAACTTATTATAGCTATCAAAGAAATATGTTTTTTTGAAAAGATTTTAATTGCTTGTGGCATTCTTTTTCCCAGGATGCATTGACACAAATATTCCGTTTACATTTTGTTTGCAATAATGCTAATGGCATTCCTTTTTCTTCAGTGACCGTAAGTGTAGAGATTGAAGACACTATTATCTTTATTGCCTTATTTACCTATTTTACTAGGAAAATGCAGAAGATAAGCATTTATGAGTGTTTTAACCAAACATTCCAGCTTAACTGAGGCATACTAAGAGAATAACTGAAGTGTCAGATCACTAGAAATGTACCGGTTTCTCTGTAATAGAAAGAAAGTACTATATCAGTCATCAGAATCGGTTCTTTTTTTCTTGTTTGTGCGTGGATACACAGCTCAGTTTTAAGGCTTTATTAATGAGGTGTTTTATACACCAAAATACACATAAAAATGCTCCTAAGGGTATGTTCACACCATGTATTGCGGCACGTACAGTACATTGTGTGTTTCGGGAGCTCGTGCTAATAAGCGCGTTTTCCCGCGGCGCAGGGAGACCGGCAGTCTGCCGGCCCCTTGACATTCATTACTCGCGACGCGTATTCGCCGCAAATAATTGACATGTCACTTATCTCCCCGTGCGGACAGTACGATCATATTGTATGAGCGGGGAGAGGAGGCGTAATCTATAGTTCTCTATGAGAGCTATGGATTACCGTATTGCGGGGCTCATTTCACTGAGTATAAAGCGCAGTACGCAGCAAAATACACGGCGAAATGTGCCCCAAAATAAGCCGTGTGAACATACCCTAAAGTGTACCATTGTTGACACATTGTGAACTGTGGTACAAGTTTTTAATGCACATTCCAAATCCTCATTCCTTGAAAAAAAAAATTATATATTGCCAATCTTTTCTGTTGTATTCGGCAAAGAAAATAGAACAGGAGCCTGGTGACAGATTGCGTCCATTGGATAGGGCCAATTTGCATCCTACAATGCAGTAAAACTTGCGTAAAGAAGAAAGTAAGATACATGGCAAAAATCTAAGGGCCTTCCTCAGATTTTTGTCACATAATGCAAAGTATATTTCTTCCATAAGAAAAATGTGCTGTGGGAACACAGTCTTGGTCTAAAACTAGAGCAGTGCAACCAAGTGAAACCAGCTTCTTCATGTTTGCGCATTGAACTTGCTAAAGAAATACATACTGAGGATCCAGTGGCTTCTTCAATTTTGCTGAAGGTTTCCCTTGTATACATCATGGAAAACTCTAAAGGTATGTTCACATAGTGTCTTCGTGCACGTATTTCGGCACGCATTTCGCCAAGTATTGAGAGAGCTATGGATTACGCATCATCTCCCTATGTGTAAATACCTAAGGGTATGTTCACACGGTGTATTTGTGGTGCACTTCAATACGCCCGACATGCGCCCCACAATTACGGTAATTCATAGCTCTCAAAGAGTAATGAATTACGACCGTCTCTCCCAGTGTACGATACGCACGTATTTTACACCGGGGGAGAGAATTGACATGTCACTTCTTTGCGGCGCTTACGCGCCACTGATAAAGTGATGCGCCAGACCTCCTCGGGGGAGGCCGACATGACCCGGCTCGCTGGGCGGGTCCGGAGCGCACTCTGCATTCGGGGGGCGTGGCTAACAGTGCAGACATGCGGGCGAGGTTATTTAAACCCCGCCTGTCGGCACGGAGGAGCAGACAGCGCGGCGTGGGAGTGAATAGTGCAGGATCCCCGCTGCGTGCTCCAGTCATGGCCGACCCACAGGTGGAGGAATTAAGGCGCTTGGTGGCAGCAAGGGGGGCTGTGTGGCTTCAGGAGGCTGTACATTCTGTGGTCAGTGGAGCAGGACCTGTGGGGGCGCTTCAGGTGGAAGAGAGGAGCGAGCGCAGACGGCGGGCCAGGCCTCCGCAAAGGCTGAGCCCTGACTGTACACCGAGGGCTTGCCGTCGCCGGTGGAGCCCCTCCGTGTCGGGGGGATCGGCCAAGGGCTCGGGGTCGGTCCTCTCGGCGTGGGAGGAATCCAAGTGGGCCGACGAGCTCTGCGGGGTGCAGCGGACCTGTCAACCAGCCTGGGGAGGGTCCGGCTGTCGCCCCTGTGTCAGCGATCTGGTCGGTGGTTACGGCGGTCCCTCCCGGCGATGATCCAGTTGGTGAGGGCTGCCCGGCGGTGGAGGACGGGCAATCGGGTCAGCGGACGGATCGGTGGCGGTGCGGACTTGAGAGGTTCCGGCGGGCGACAATCGGTCGGCCCTGAGATGGAGGCGTTAGCATCACCGGGTGCTCTGGCGGGAGGATGGAGAGCGACAATTCCCCACCGCCTGCGCCGGTCGGCCCCCCCCTGATGGGGTCTAAAGGCCTGGACCCGGGCTGTCGGGTAACGGCAGACGACTGGATCTTTCAGCGCGACGACGGGCGAATACTTCAGGGCACGGCTGGTGGGTTCACAGCGCCCACGCAGCCCGGTGAGTACACATCTTTGTCTGGTTTGTTTCCCCTGCTGTTGCGATCCCGGGCGGGAAGCGTCGGGAGTGGGGTTACACCACAAGGCCAGGGGCGCAGTCCGGGGGAAGGCGCAGCGGGGGTTGGAGTAGAAGCAGGCGGCCTGGCAGACGTGGTGCAAGCATTGCTGGCCCGAATGGAGAGTGGGGGATCCGTTGTGGGGGTCCCGGGTCCGTTAGGGGCGTGAGTTTCACCGGCGGGGCTTGGCGGTAGCAGTGTGGTGGTAGGAGCGGGGTGTTCGGAGGCGGATTCCGGGTTGTCAGGGCGTAGCAGTGGTGTTACGGTATCCATGCAAACTCACAAGGAGCAGCAGGATAGCATGCGGTTGGATGACAGGGCTCAGGGTGAGGTGTACGTCTGCTTTGAGGGCCCGTTAGGGGCGCACTTGAAGAAGGAAGTGCGTGAGAAGATTTGGAGGGATGAATACGTTGAGATTTTCTCCCTCCTCCCATTGGAAAAATTTAATTTGGACAAGGGGAAAAGGGAAGAAAGCAAAAAGAAAAAGGAGGAGAAGAGGAGGTGGCGTCTGATTCCGCAGACGTTTCCCAAATTTGGGCTGCAAGCGTTTGCCATATTGGCAAGGGTGATTGGGGAAAAGGCCCCTGAAACTGACACTGTTGTTAATGGACTCGATTGGGGAGGCGCAGCAGGCATATGGGGGCATGACTTGGCTGCGTTATGATGAGCAGTTTAGGCAGAGGAAAGCGGTCAGGCCGTCAATTCGATGGGACCAAAAAGATATTGGTCTGTGGTTGAAGGTTATGGCCACAACGAAGTTCGGCCAGCCTTTTCATGGGGGGGGGGGGGGGGGCGGCGCAGCCGGCCATGGAGGTTCCACCAGCGGGTCTGGGGTTCAAGCGGCGGGTCAGAAAGGAGCCTGCTGGCAGTTTAACAGCGGGCAATGTAAATCGGAACGGGATGTAAATTTAGACATATCTGTTCTTTCTGCGGAGCCGCCTCCCACGCGGTTACCCGGTGCTTCAAGAAAGGCAGGGGTAAAGGAGGGAACACCAATAGCTACGAGAGTGACGCCAGTGAGGCTTCACGAGATGGAGCAGTTTCTGGCCAGGTTGCGGGATCAGGCAATGGCGCGCTTTTTGCAGGAGGGTTTTGCGTTTGGGTTCAGGATCCCTCCTCCGACTCACCAGGTTCCATAAAAAATTTGAAGTCGGCATATGAGCATCCATCGGTGGTGTCGGAAAAATTAGCGAAGGAGGTGTCGCTAGGGAGGATGTCGGGGCCTTTATCAAGGCCTCCTTTTCCCGATCTGGTGGTGTCACCGCTGGGGGTGGTCCCCAAAAAAGAGACGAACAAGTTTTGGCTCATTAAATCACCTATCTTTCCAAAGGGTGCTCGGTTAATGATGGGATAGATCCGGAGTTGTGTTCGGTAGTTTCCCCCGTCCTTTGATGAGGCCGTGGCGTTGGTTTCGTCGTTTCGGGGTGGGGTCGTTGATGGCAAAGGCCAGACATTGAATCGGCCTTTCGGTTATTGCCTGTGCATGCCGGGGAGTGTTCATTTGTTTTGGGGTGTTTTTGGGATGGGAGTTATTTTGTAGATAGGTGCCTCCCGATGGGCTGTTCGTTGTCCTGCGCGTATTTCGAGGCGTTCAGTTCCTTTTTGGAGTGGGTAGGGCGGGATGTGTCGGGTCTGAATTCCATCATTCATTAACTAGACGATTTTTTGTGTTGGTCCGGCGGGTTCTCCAGTTTGCGGGTCATTGTTGCAATCGCTGAATTGGGTGGCGGATCGTTTTGGGGTCCCTCTGGTGGCAGAGAAGACCGAGGGCCCCGCTTCTTGTTTAAATTTTCTGGGTATTGGCATTGATGCGGTTGCCATGGAGTGTAGGTTGCCGGTGGAGAAGCTGCGGTCCTTGCAGGAGGAAGTTCAGCGGGTAGGGCGTTTGAGGAAGTTATCTTTGCGGGAGCTGCAGTCGCTGCTAGGCAAGCTGAAATTCGCCTGCAGGATTATGCCAATGGGCCGGGTTTTTTGTCGGCGCTTGGCTAGGGCGACGGCTGGAGTGACGAAGCCTCATCATTTTGTGCGCTTGAATCGTGAGCCTCGAGAGGATTTGGCGGTCTGGGGAACCTTTTTAGAAAAGTATAATGGACGCTCCATCATGATGGGGAAGGAGGTGTCGAATCAGGAGGTGGACATTTTTACCGATGCAGCGGGCAGCACGGGTTTTGGAGCCATTTGCGGCACGAGCTGGTGCGCGGCCCCGTGGTCTGACTCATGGGTCCATTCGCCGTTGGTAAAGAACTTGGCTTTTCTGGAACTTTTCCCCATTGTGGTGGCCGTGGAGCTGTGGGGGGGGCCGGTTCAGAGACAGGAAAGTCAGGTTTTCATTGTGACAATTTGGGGGTGGTTCAAGCCATCAACAACTTGTCAGCGTCATCACCCTCGTGTTCGCCTTCTTTTGTTTATTGGTGCTCCGTTGCTGGGAGCTGAACTCCTGGGTGGTGGAGCACGTTCTGGGGGTATTGAACGTGGTGGCTGACTCTCTGTCTCGCTTGCAGTGGGAGCGGTTCAGCGCTCTGGCCCCAAAAGCGGCGGTCATGGGAGAGGTGTGCCCTCATCTTTGGAACGTGGCCTCCGGGATGCTGACCATTTGATTCGAGCTTCGCTGGCAGGGGGGACCTGGCATGCTTATGATGCAGCTTGGGGTTTTTGGACGGAGTGGTTGAGGGATTTTGGTCAATTCCTCAGAGGAGGATGAATTGGGGGCGCTGCTGTGCTTGGTGGGCGCACGTACATCGCAGTGGGGTGGGTCGGCGGCTATGGTGTCCAAGTTATGTCGGGGCTGGCCTTTTGGTTTTCAGTGGCGGAGGGGAGGGACGCTTACTAAGGTTTTGTGATTACCCGGGCATTTGAGGGGTGGCTAGGATTTCGACGCCTGTTGTCTTTCCCCTGTTAGTGGGGTTGGGGGGGGGGTATTAGTGGACGTGGCGAACACCTCGTTTGAGGTATCCCTATTTCGTTTGTCTTTCTCACTGGCATTTTTTGGTGCAGTGCGTGTGGGGGAGCTAGGGCCCCCTAGACGGAAAAGCGGTGGAGGTTTGCAGTCGTCGGACATCTTGGACGGGGGGGATGCTTTGGTTTTTTGTCTCAGACAATCGAAGACTGACCAGTTAGGTCGGGGAAAGCGGGTGGTGTTAGGTGGTGGCGACAAGGGGCATTGAATGTGCCTTTGAGTTGTTTCAGGATTTCGAAGTTTCCAGGCGGGTCAGAGGGGACTGTCCTTGTGACACGAAGATGGTCATATTTGTCTTCTAGGTTTCAATTTTCTTCGGTGTCCGTAGAAGTTTGAAGCGGTTGGTCTTGAAGCAGGATTTTGCCCCAACTCCTTCGAATTGGAGCGGCAACTGTGGCCGCTGACTGGGGCTTAGTCCGAACTTGGTGTGGAGAGAATTGGCCAGGTGGGAGTCGGACTGGTTTGTTTTTTTTAGGATTTATTGTTCGCCGCATTTGGTTTCGGGTTTGGCGTTACATAAGGGGGGGTTGGTGAGTGTGTTGTTTGGTTTTTTAGTTGCATTTATTTCCTTTTCTTCAGCTCCGGCCGCGGTTGGTTTGGATTCTTTTAAGGCGGCTTTCATATGTGTATTGTGGCCAAAGAGAGCGCTGATGTCGACACCCCCCCCCCCCCCCCCCCCCCCCCCCCCCCCCCCCCCCCCCCCCCCCCCCCCCCCCCCCCCCCCCCCCCACCCCCCCCCCCCCCCCCCCCCCCCCCCCCCCCCCCCCCCCCCCCCCCCCCCCCCCCCCCCCCCCCCACCCCCCCCCCCCCCCCCCCCCCCCCCCCCCCTCCCCCCCCCCCCCCCCCCCCCCCCCCCCCCCCACCCCACCCCCCCCCCCCCCCCCCCCCCACCCCCTGGACGGGCAGCAACTGGGTTTTTCACGGGACTGTGGCGACAATTCGATGGATTGGACGACGGGTATTGAGGTTGGGCTGGGGGTTGTGCCAGATTTTTTGCGGTATGCGGAGTGGGAACAGGCACTCCGGAGATACCTGGTGCTGATAGCTGGGGCAATGATTTAGGGTCCATAACTATCTGGGAATTGGTTTCGGAATATGAAGGCATTTAACCTGTTACGGTTATGGGTGTTCAATCCAGAATTGGTGATAGGTTTGGTCGGACATTGTATTCCGACAAGGTGGAGGGGGGCTCGGCTCAGTGACAGCCTAAATCGCCACACGGGTGAAGTTTAATAGGTCGATAGCAAAGTTTGTGGCCCGGCATGGGGGGGTGTTGGTGCGGCATCCGGAGCTGGAGTCAGGCGAAGGCAATTTCTGGAGACGGGATGGGGTTCACCTGACAGCTATCGGGTTGGATTTGTGGGCCCTCGGGTTGCAAGAGGGTATTGAAAGAGCCCTAGGTGTGGTGGGGGTGTCACGTACATGAGGTGGTCATGTCATGCTCACAGTGGTGGCTGAGGTTCTTGGGGTTGGGATGAATAATTGGGGAGGGAGTCCTTCGGGATAGGATTCCCTCAGCATTTGGTATTGGGTCGGGCCCGGCGAAGGTGGGCCTACCTCTGGGTGTTATCCCTGAGGAGCAAAATGGCGGAGCCATTAGAGTATGGCTTTTGGGCCCCAGCCAGTTGGAATATCGATGGGGGTAATGGTGGTTTCACTTCGCGGTTTTTGGTCGGCGGGTCGATGGTAGCTCCAAGACCCTCGGCCCCATTGACGGTTGTGTCTTGGTTGTTGGAGATAGTGTTTTGGGTATATATATATATATATATATATATATATATATTGGTTAAATGGAGCTTTAGATTTTGGGGTAAGGGTATGTGGTTGTACATATTTGCATATATATGTATATATACAGTTAGGGAGTTGTTATGTATTATATGGTTGTTATATTTATATGTTGTATTGTTAATAAAACGGCTGCTGTGGCCTATTCAATCAAGTCGGAGTCGGTGTCATTATTGGTGGGGGCCACGGGAGCGAGGAGACAGGGAAGAAGAAGGGGAAGGGGTGTGGGTCCGGTGGCAAGTATGACGTGACGGGGGCGTAGGGCAAAGCTATCTCAGCGATGCCTCTGGGTCAAGTGACGCGCCGGACCGGGCCCCGCCCGCCTCGGGGGAGGCGCGAATGACCGGCTCGCAGGGGTGTCCGAGCTCACTTGCATTCTGGGGGGGGTTGGCTAATGGTGCGGTCGTGCGGGCGAGGTTATTTAAACCCGCCCGTCGGCACTGAAGAGCAGACAGAGCGGCGTGGAGTGAACTAGTCCCGCCCACCCGCCATAATTTGGGGGTATCGTTGCGCTGTGTCAGAAGGAGTAGGGGAAGTTCACATGTCATGGGGCATAGGCGGGCTGAGGTTCTTGGGGTTTGAGATGAATAAACTTGGGGAGGGTAGTCCTTCAGGGGAATAGGGGAATTCCCTCAGCTGTTTGGGTATTGGTCGGCCCGGCGAAGGTGGGTTCCTTCAGGGTTGTTATCCGCGAGGAGCAAAATGGCGGAGCCATAGAGTATGCTTTTGGGCCCCGAGCAGTGGAGTACGGCTGGGGTACATGGGGTTTTCCCTTCGGGGTTTTTGGTCGCGGGCGATGGTAGCTCCAAGAACCTCGGCCCCATTGACGGTTGTGTCTTGGTTGTTGGAGATAGTGTTTTGGGTATATATATATATATATATATTGGTTAAATGGAGCTTTAGATTTTGGGGTAAGGGTATGTGGTTGTACATATTTGCATATATATGTATATATACAGTTAGGGAGTTGTTATGTATTTATACTGGTTGTTATATTTATATGTTGTATTGTTAATAAAACGGCTGCTGTGGCCAATTCAATCCAAGTCGGTAGTCGGTGTCATTATTGGTGGGGCCACGGGAGCGAGGAGACAAGGGAAGAAGAAAGGGGGAAGGGGGTGTGGTCCGGTGGCAAGTATGACGTGACGGGGGCGTAGGGCAAAGCTATCTCAGCGATGCCTCTGGGTCAAGTGACGCGCCGGACCAGGCCCCGCCCGCCTCGGGGGAGGCGCGACATGACCCGGCTCGCTGGGCGTGTCCGGAGCGCACTTGGCATTCTGGGGGGGCGTGGCTAATGGTGCGGACGTGCGGGCGAGGTTATTTAAACCCCGCCCGTCGGCACTGAAGAGCAGACAGCGCGGCGTGGGAGTGAATAGTCCCGCCCACCCGCCCATAAAGTGGGTATCGTTGCGCTGTGTCAGAAGGAGTAGGGGGAATGTTCGCATGTCATGGTGGCCATAGGCGGCTGAGGTTCTTGGGGTTGAGATGAATAATTGGGGAGGTAGTCCTTCAGGATAGGATTCCCTCAGCGTTTGGTATTGGGTCGGCCCGGCGAAGGTGGGCTCCTTCAGGGTGTTATCCCTGAGGAGCAAAAGGGGGAGCCCATAGAGTATGGCTTTTTGGGGCCCCCGAGCACCAGTGGAGTAACGGCTGGGGGTAATGGTGGTTTTACCTTCGGGTTTTTGGTCGCCGGAACCGTTGGTAGCTCCATGAACCTCGGCCCCATTGACGGTTGTGTCTTGGTTGTTGGGGATATGTTCTGGGTATGCTATATATATTTTTATATATATTATTATATATTATATTTTTATATATATATATATATTGGTTAAATGGAGCTTTAGGTTTTGGGGTAAGGGTATGTGGTTGTATATATTTGCATATATATATATATATATATATATATATGCACAGTTAGGGAGTTGTTATTTATGTAATGTATACTGGTTGTTATATTCTTATATGTTGTATTGTATAAAACGGCTGCTGTGGCAATTCAATCCAAGTCGGTAGTCGGTGTCATTATTGGTGGGCCACGGGAGCGAGGAGACAAGGAAGAAGAAAGAGGGGAAGGGGTGTGGTCAGGTGGCAAGTATGGACGTTGACGGGGGCGTAGGGCATGACTATCCTCAGCGGATGCCTCTGGGTCAAAGTGACGCGCCGGACCTGGCCCGCCCGCCTCAGGGGGGAAAGGGGGGGGCGCGACTTGACCCGGCTAGTGGGCGTGTCCGGAGCGTATCTTGTGGTTTCTGGGGGGCGTGGCTAATGGTGCGGACGGTGCGGGCGGGTTATTTAAGCCCCGCCCGTCGGCACTGAAGAGCAGACAGCGCGGCGTGGGAGTGAATAGTCCCGCCCATAAAGTGGGTATCGTTGCGCTGTGTCAGAAGGAGTAGGGGGAATGTTCGCATGTCATGGTGGCCATAGGCGGCTGAGGTTCTTGGGGTTTGAGTATGATTTAGTGGGGGAAGGTAGTCCTTCAGGTTAGGATTCCTCAGCGTTTGGTATGGTTCGGCCCGAGCGAAGGTGGGCTCCTTCAGGGGTGTTATCCTGAGGGAGCAAAATGGCGGAGCCATAGAGTATGGGCTTTCGGGCCCCCGAGCCAGTGGAGTACGGCGGGGGGGTAATGGTGGTTTTCCCTCGGGGTTTTGTCGACGGACCGATGGTAGCTAAAGTTAACCTTCGCCCCATTGACGGTTGTGTCTTGGTTGTTGGGGATAGTGTTCTGGGTACTGTATATATATATATATATATATATATATATATATATATTATATATATATTACTATTATATATATATATATTGGTTAAATGGAGTTTTTAGGTTTTGGGTAAGGGGTATTGGTTGTATATTTATATTTGCATATAATATATATATATATATCCACACAGTTAGGGAGTTGTTATTTATGTATTTATACTGGTTGTTATATTTATATGTTGTATTGTTAATAAAACGGCTGCTGTGGCCAATTCTATCCAAGTCGGTAGTCGGTGTCATTATTGGTGGGGCCACGGGAGGGAGGGGACAAGGGAAGAAGAAGGGGGGAAGAGGGTGTGGTCTGGTGGTAAGTATGACGTGACGGGGGCTTAGGGCAAAGCTATCTCAGCGATGCCTCTGGGTCATGGATGTGAATGGGGCCGGCCATAGTGTACAGCACGTCTCTAGCGGATATGACCATATTAAGTGCTCCTCAATCCTGCTCACACATCACCTCTCCTCTCCGGCAGCTGTTGTCCGTCTCCCTGTTTAGTAACCACACACACTCACTGTTGATCAATCCTTTAAGAGGGAGGTGACTATTCTCTCTTTTATGTCTAGTCTTGTCTAGTCTCCTGAGATACAGGAATATGAAGCTGCAGGTTATTATTGTATGATAGGTTGCACCCATGGGCGTAACTCTAGACATAGCAGCCATAGCGACTGCTATGGGGCCCAGAGACTGAGTGGGCACCACTCAGGTACAAAAACATTGCTCCATTTTGTAGGGAACAAATATTTGGTGACTTTCTGCTCTCCAGCTCTTCTACATGGGTTCCCTGATATTTGGCTGTCTACTTTTTACCTGTAATGCTTGCTACTTATGCTGCTGTTTTAGTTTATTGTCATTAGGTGGTGGGGCCCCCATCTCATTTTGCTATAGGGCCCCATGTAATATAGTTACGCCCTTGGTTGCACCTACATGTTGAAGGGAGCAAAAAAAAAAAAGAAACCAGGAGTATGCAAGCAGGTAGGTGAACAATAGCCTCCAGAAACTGGAACATGAGCCTGATAATAACGAGGAAAAGTACTTTTCTAGAGTAAAATCATGACGCTAAGAACTTATATTTCACATACCATATAAAAGAAACCCCATAGAAGGAAATATTTTCCTTGAGAAATGACTCCTACCACAAAACTATCTTACAATTTAAGAAGCATAATTTGTAGGAACAGTTAAACTACTGGTATGCATTTAAATATCACTAAAATATATGTATCTCGGCTGGCGCTTTATATGTCTTAAACCTAAATTGTTAGTAGCATTGAGAACAGCAATGTATTAATGATTTAGTGCTATACAGAATGTAATACACTCCATGATAAACCTAGCTTTTCACACAAAATGCATTGGAATAATATCCTGAATGTATTACACTAGACACATTTAAACAAAATTATATTGTACAATAGGAACACATTTACTTTAGGGTCTGAAACAAAAGCACACAAGTACAGAATAAATTGCATAGAAGCATAATAGATCAGTACATTTGAGAATAAATCCTGTAAAACTGGATTGCATGGAAATAATTACATTATTGTTTTTATAAAAAAAAACTTCTATTTCAGTACTCCACAGTCTTGTCACTTTATTATGACCACTAGTCAGTATACAGAGTAACCAGTTTGTGCAACTTGAACAGCAGCTAAACAGGCTGAGATTGGCTCAATAAGGTCCTGGTAGGTTGTCACAAGTATCTGAAGCCAAGCTGACTGCAGTGCACCCCAAAGCTGCTAGAAGGAGTGTGGGGGAGGATCCATAGAATGAACACAATGACTGAGGTGGTCCCACAGATGCTTATTGTGGTCAACTCTGGAGATTTAGGGGGCCAGGGTAATACTTGGAAGTCTTGGTCATGTTGTTCCAACTAATGTCAGACATTTCAAATCATGCAATATGTCACTTTGTTTTGATTGAAGATCTCATCTGCCCAAGGGAAGACAATTAGCATGTATAAGATCAGCAACGATTGAGTCATACCCAAATCATATGAGAATATCTTCCACATGGATAGATTAGCCTAGATAATGTCAAGACATTCAACAAACCATAACGATCCCAAAACCGGCTTGTGTTCTTCCAGCAATGGTTGCAGGATGCTTGTTCTCTGTTGTTTCTCATCTGACACACCAACTTCCATCCATTGGATTAAGCAGAAAACATGATTCATCGGAGAAGGCAACCTGTTGCCAATCACCAGAAGTCCACTTATCCACTCATTATACATTTTCACCGCAGCAGCTGTCAACAGTTTACAAACTGCACAATTTCAGATTTACTGCCACCTTTGACCCGAAAGCCAATAATCATCCCTTTTTGCAATTCTTATAAATAACCCCTTTTACCCATAACCGCAATGAGTGATGTCTGTGCAGACAGTTTGTCAAACACCTTATATACCAACCAAGCCTGCTCACCACAAGCAACTTCCTTTATAAGCTTTGTGTTGCCGAAAGTAGGAAGTGGTCATAATAATGTAACTTGACAGTGTATATGCAACCATTGCTATATTCACTACACCCGTAAGGCTTTAACCCATGCAATGGACACCCGTAAAAGATTTTTAAGTCCCTGGGGATATGAAAAAATTAAAGAGTAGATGGAATAAGTGAATAACTAGTCAGTAAAGAGGGATGGGACATAGTTAAGTCAGTCAGAATTAGGAATGGCTGAACTAAAGAACTGGAAACATTTGGACCTTAGTTGTTCATCTCTTGTCTGAACACATACTGTATACATACGAGTATTTACGTTTACGCTGAGTTTTTCAGCACAAAAAATGTGCTGAAAAAGCCTTCATCGGCTTATTCTTGAGTCACCATCAGCGTCCGGGTACTGCCATGGCCCGGGTGCCGGCGGCGATCTCTTCAGCTGTATGCGACTCCTGGGAGCGCATACAGCTGAAGATACTATTACGGAGCAGAGAGTGAGCGTCCTCCACAAAGGACTCCGGAAGGCTGCAAGCAGACTTATGGCCTTCCGGAGTATCCGGCACACGTGGCGTGCCACGTCATCATGCTGCCTGCGCGGCCTGATGACATCATGCCGCCTGTTCCAGAAGACGGAGTGCATAGAAGCAGCGGGAGAGAAAGGTGAGTATTTGTATTTAAAAAAAAAAAAAAAAAACCCTGCCTATACCTGCCCATGAGGACATTTACCTGCCTATGGGGGACATTAAACTGCCTATACCTGCCTATGGTGAACATAAAACTGACTATACTTGCATATGGGTGAAATTTTCCTGCATATACCTACATATAGGGGTAAATATATCTGCCTATAACTGACTATACCTGTCTATGGGGGACATTAAACTGCCTCTAAATACCTATGGGGGATGTTAAACTACCTATACCTGCCTATGTAATTTTATTGGTATCCATTTTTATTTTTAAAATTTACTAGTAGCCGCTACATTTTCTACCCTAGGTTAGTGCTCGAGTCAATAGGTTTTCCCAGTTTTTTGTGGCAAAAGTAGGTGCCTCGACATATATTTGGGTCAGCTTATATTTGATAATTCCCCAATTTATCATGTCTAAAGTCATAGTATTAGTTGTTTTCTTTGCATGTGGTTGCAGAGAACCTGGGGTGTCTAAGAGCTTGGATTCTTTCCTTTTAGATTTCCTTGTGGTAGAAGTCACTAGAAACAGCATTCCTACATACTGTAGTAGATTCTATGGTAATCAAATGACCATTAATGAAACACACAAATTGAGGAACAAAAACAACCCCCCCCAAAAAAACAAAACAAAAAAAAACACAACATAATATATCTAGGTTAATTTAAGCACCGGTTTCTTACGCAACTGAATGATAAAGCTATATTTTGTAGCTATATGAGCAGAACATTAGTGATCTTTTTTATTTAGGACGCCTTCACACGCATTATTTTTGCAACCTGATTAAACATTTGTAAAAATGCAATGTATGTATGTGTTTCATGCTTTTACAGGTGTTTTTGATCTTTACTTTATAATTTAATATTTATAACATGAGTTTTTTTCTTTTTTTCAGGTATTATAGAGTAGCCAATGAAACAAAATATGTTACAGAGAAAAGAAAAACAGAAAACACACATATTAAAGGGGTTCTCTCACTACAAGGAATGCTTTTTATGTTCAAGATCTTGCTATAACAAGTCACTTTGCAATATGTGTCCATTAACAGTGTCCTACCTATTCCTAGATATCCGCTCTTGTAAGAGTTGCATCAGCTCCACAGGTCGATATAGCTACAGACCTGTTTGATCTCTTCTGATAGGCTGCCAGAACTGGTCGCTATAGCTACAGACCTGGTGTCCTCAGCAGCTCATCACTGCAGGCTAGTAAAGCCAATAATCACTGAATTTCAATATGCAACTGACAAAACAGGACTGAGGTAAGATGAATCGCTATACTGAAACAACCACTTTAAGTTTAAGAAATTCCACAAAATCCAAAAACACCACAAGCCGATAACAAAATGATTTGCATATAGTGTATATGTTTGATTACATTTGATTATAGTAAAAAGTACACAAAAATGTCAATTAAAAACAGCAAAAAAATGCTGCAAAATAATGTGCATGAAACTAGCCTTATTGAAGCTATGTTCAAAAGTCACTGACACTACATAGTGATATATTAAATAACAATATATATTAGTATCCACAAAGAATTCAAATAACAGAGGGCAGGTGGTCCTGAGAGTTTTTGGAAGAGTGATAATTTTGCTTTACCATCCCTTTAAAGTCATTCTGCCACCTGCATAGATTGCTTTAAGTTACAGCATTTAACAGATGCCACAAGATAAAGAAGACCAGTACATATAGAAAGACTATGTCAACTGAGCTTTGAAGAGCCAAGTGATATCCAATGACCACATTAATAGTTACTCACATACTAGGCTGTCAGACATTCTGCATTAAAGGGATTTCACTTAGTCATAGACACTCCTTATGTAATGTAATTTCACATCCACCACTTTACCATCCCCACACATAATTTTGCTAAATTGATTGATTACTATAGTCTGAACTGTTAACCTTTAGCCACAACTACTATAACAATCTGTATTTTAAAATCCTCTTGAACTTTTATTTCCCCATTTTAATTATGAAGGGGACATGATTTATGTATTGTTTTTTTTATATTCTAGGGAACACAAACTCAAAATAGCCCTGTACTTCTCTAATGACTGAATCAATACAAAAAAAAGTCAAGAACATATTTATGGGCAATGGATTATCTTCAAAATCAGGGCTATTTTTACTTGCTTTTCATCTAAAAGAAACAGATCCTGAAAGTTGGACAATGCATACAATAAAGTACTTAAAGAAGTACTCCAGAAATCTTTTGGACATATAATGCCAACAACTGGCAATATTCTAGCAGTGTAATTTGTTTCATCGCATTTTAGTAGAATCCATGCATTTTAATCCCCGCCTGGCTACCAGTCCAAACTTTCCCCTACTGTATAGGCATTTTGGGGGACATGTATGAAGATCAGCACATCAAAGCGCCTGTTTTCATGTTTTTTACCGTGAAAACTGCGCCTGATATATGTCGGCGCCGAAGTGCGCTCATAAATGCGGGGCAAACTTCGACGACTCCGGCAGACAGACCACATTGAAATTGGTCTGCCTGTCGGAGCTGTGATGCGCCTTACTTTGCCGACCCACATTCATACATGCGATGGAGTTTTCGAATGTGGTGCGTCCCGCCCCAGAACGCCCACAGAACGCCCCTTCATGTTAGGCGCATTAGAAAGTGGTAAAGCTTTTGCCTAATGCGCCTAACACATAGGGAGGTGCGTCCACCAGCGGAGCCGGCACCGAGAGGCGCATTTTATGCCAGAAAACAAGCGAAAAGCCCGATCATACATGTCCCCCTTTGTATAAACAGTCTCTTCTGTATAAAGGATTTCCTGTAAACTTTAGGATTATAATCCCTTCTAGCAATTTTCAGATGCCTCCCCATCCCACCCAGTTTCACCATCCTTGTTCCTCTGTATTTTCCTCCATATATAGAAGGCTGCTAAACATACCATGTGTGTCCTATCTAAGGGAACCTGAGAGCAGCAATATACGTAGTAATCAATTCCATACAATGATTATTTACAAAGTTACAAGACTTTCTTGACTCAGTCTATACTAGGGGTGTCAAACTGTGGCCCTCCAGCTGTTGGGAAACTACAACTCCCATCATGCATTTGTATAATCTATAACAGTGGGCATGATGGGAGTTGTAGTTTCCCAACAGCTGGAGGGCCGCAGTTTGACACCCCTGGTCTATACTATTTGTAAATGCTGTGTGCTGAATCTCCAGTGTATTTCTATAAGATACATTGCTCTTCCCTCTCTTCTGCCTGTTAAAACTGGCAGGAAGAAAACGAAGGCTTTGTTCACATATGTGTTTGAGGTTCTGTTTGGAACCTTTGTCGCATGTTCAGTTGAAAATGACGGGAAAAAATAATGCAACGGTCATCATATTGGAAACCCAACAGACCCATTGTAATCAATAGGGTGTCAGGTGTTCATTGTGAAAACTGTTCCTTTTATGTCCGTTTATACCTTTGCAACAGAGGTTATGAACGGAACCTCCAACAGATGTGAACCAAGCCTAAAACTGAGGCATGGAGACAAGGGTGAATGTAAATGACACAGAATCCACGGAGATTTCACAGTGTTAGGTAGGGGACACAAGTTCTATGTCAATGATCTCTCACTTGTTATCCTTGGACAAAATTCAGATCATAGCAAGTGTAGTGCAATGCGACTCTTTGTCCTATGCAAAGACGCAAAGCAGGAAATGTACATAGGCTGCATTAGTGGAACCTTATCAGAAAAGTTTCCTACATTTTCCTTAATTAAGAAGCCTATGCTGCAACATATTAGCAAAACATGCTGGGGTGCATCTTTATTTCACAAATAGCGAGCATATACTAGTGCATCTCAAAAAATGTGAATATCATTGAAAAGATAATGTATATCATTAATCCAAGTCAAATAGAGAAATTTATAAATAGTATAGACTCATTACAATATGAAATACAAGGTTTAATATAATACATTTGTGAGCCCTATAACAAATTAAAAGATAGTCCTGGAGAACCCGTTTAATTTTCAGTGATATTCTAAGTTTTTGAGATGCACTAGTACGCAGTGTACCGAAACAGTATGACATTTCCTTTACTATGAAGACAATCTACATTTTATTATTTTTTTAATGTGCTTAAAAACATAGGAGTAAAAAAATAGAAACATAATCCACTAATAGATTTTGACCTGTAACACGAAATTCTAACATTTTCAAGAAGTAAAAATAATAATAAATCTAGAAAACTGGATACATATTTAAAAAGAGTATAATCAGCACAGGCAAGGATAGATCATAGCTTGCTGGTAGGGATGAAACCAATGAAACTCCCTATATTAGCTAATGTTTGATTAAAGAGCTTCCTTTGGAGGGTTGAATGGAGTTAAAATAAAACTGTTATTACCTGCCTGCTCTTGCCCATGGGCGGTGTTTGACACTGCAACCCAGCCCTACTTACTTAAATTAGGCTGTAAGTTACAAAACTAGACAACTCCTATGGACATAAGCAGAGCTCTTTCTAGGGAAAAAAAGGAGATTATTTTTCCTAAAGAAACCTGTCAAGAGCTTCGTGCAGTCTGAAACATTGGTAGGTTGTAACAAAGACAGGCTCCCTCTTTACAACCAGTTACTCTGAGGTGTCGCAGCATTTCAGAGAAATCATAACTTAGTAACAAACCGGAACTAGGACAATGGTCGTCTGGGTGGCTAGCCACTGGTTTCTCCCCATCCTGCTGGACTTCACAAATAGCTTTCTCCGTATTTGGAGAGACTTGACATAAAAGCCTAGCAGAGAGGGGAGACTCTGCCTTGGTGACTATTCTAGCTGTGCCCACTGCAGTATTTCAGAGTAAATCATAGCTGGTTGTGGAAGTAAACTTGCTCCTTTCATATGCTACCTGCAGCAAAAAGCCTCTAACAGGTTCTCTTGAATGTCATTCAGCCTCTAACATCTGTTGTAAAAAAAGAAAGGCTCTTCTGAAAAAAAGAACAGATCTAACCCATAAAGACAAACACCTTGGTAGATCTAAAGCATGTTTTTACAGAGGGCAGATCCTGAAACACTAATTTCTTTTTACAATGTTACAAAAATTTGGATGTAGAGACAACCTACATTTTATTATTTTTTATGTGCTTAAAAAACATAGGGGTATAAAAAATGTTTATAAAAGCGCCCAAAGGCTATTGACGAAGTTCTATGTAAATTGCTCCTAGAAAACATATGCCAACTAGAGCTTACTGAGGACCTGCCACCTCTTCTGACATATCTATTTCAGTAAATGATTGTATTCCCTCCAATAATAATAATAATTCTGACATAAATTTTCCTAAATCTCTACATTGTGTTGTTTATTCTTGAATAAATTGACATCTGGGTGTTAGCAGTTCGGTTAAGGGAGTCTGTCTTAACACAGCAGGACACAGTCGATTCAGCGCTGACAGTATTAGACTTTTACGACACTTGACATTTTATTCAACAGTTTCTAGGAAAACAAAGAAATGGAAGAACATGTACTTTTAAGAAAAGATCCTCTGGAATTGTTATTTTATGGAGGAAACAAGTATTTCCTAAACTAGACATGAAGGCTGACTTTTTATCTTCATTCGTTTTACACTTTTGTGGAAATTCATACATCTATTTAATCTCCCAAGTGGACAATAGTAAGTGCCACTTATTAACCTAGCCATGGTGTTAAAAAAGGTTTCGGGAACATCATCATCATGGTAAGTATAGTTGGCAGTGGTTAGTGTTTCTTATCAAAAGCAGGTTTTCGGAGCAGTTTTTGTCTAAAGCTTCACTTTATGTTTCACATTTATGTTGGTGCAGGAGGTCCTTTAGATGTATTTCTAAAGCAAAACTGTTTTTATACCATTAGAGCAGAGTAAGAAAACTTGTAACTCACTCATACAATGCAAATACCTCTACTATACTTTGATGAGAGTCCCATATCCTACAATGTCTTTATGCACATGAGAAAAATAGAGCACTCTGGAACCAAATACACTGTAATGTAAACTGTCATTCACAGACACGATGTAAATGTTTATTGGACTTCAGAAAAGCTTTTACTGTTGCATTTTTAAATTGTTGATTCCCTCCAAGGAATCTTGTTGCCTGCAGCATAATCTCTTGAACAACAGTGAATGCTAACAATATTTTCCATTAGATACTCCACAAAGTGATGTTTAGCAAAGAATTTGGCTTTACGAATAGGTCTCAATACCAATTGTGGGTGCGCAACGGTGGCAGAAAATATCTGGCGTCTAAAAGAGAGGTTTGTTTTACATGTTGTTGAAGTTCTCAGTATAGAAAGAAGGGTAGAGATTACATGACACAGAACCCATACTATGGTCTTAAATTTTAACTATAATAAGCAAGTAATGGATTAATAGAATTGCTAAACAACTAAATGGGTTTTCAAGAACTTAAAGGAGTTTTTTGACTATGCAGTTTCACAGACAGCTTTTTTCACTCTGCTCTCCTCAGGCTGTGGGTGGTTCTTTAGCAGTGATTAGCCTCTCTCAGTTTGCTGAGGAATTACAAAAAGCAGTGCATGAGATCTAATCTGTAAGTAAATAAAGCTACAGGGGCTGTGAGGAGTGAAAGCAAAGGCTTGTCAGCAAAACGACAGCTAATTAGTTTTTCTTCAAAGCTCAGTCCATCCCTGGGGTGGCATCACTCCCTGTTCAAATCAGAGTATGGTCTGGTATGCAGGTTATCATAGAAACCTGTGTGCTCAAGAGCACATAAAAATGCTCTTATCCCTTGAGTAAAGTAAAATCTATTGACAAATGTATTTAGAAAAAGTTTCCATTTAACTGTCCCTACATGTTGAAAGCTAATATTTGTAGTGAGAAAGGCCCTTTAATCATTGGTGGCCTATGCTTTAGATGGGCTCTTAATGGTGTACAGGATGGGTTTTGCTGAAGGTGTCATAAAACACCATGTCCTATTCAATGTTTTTTATACTTTTATTACACTCTTTTTTTACTTTATTTCTTTGGGTTTTTGATCTTTTATTAGATTTTTTTATTCTATTTTACTTCATTTCCTAAGTCCCTCAGGATGCTTGACCACTAAGAGTCACCATGTTTCTATACTTTAAGTAGCTGCTGTGCCTGATATTACCACTCACTATAGGCGTCATCCAATTTAAAACGTATGTGACTACTAAATGTATGAAATTCTGGCATCGACCATTCTAACAACTGATTGCTGTGGAGTGCCTCCACTCAGATCTCCACCAATCTAATATTTACAGAAAGCAATATATAATATACTGCAATATACACTCATCGGCCACTTTATTAGGTACACCATGCTAGTAATGGGTTGGACCCCCTTTTGCCTTCAGAACCTCCTCAATTCTTCGTGGCATAGATTCAACAAGGTGTTGCAACGATGCTCAATTGGTACCAAGGGCCCAAAGAGTGCCAAGAAAATATTCCCCACACCCTGACACCACCACCACCAAACCTGAACCGTTTTATACAAGGCAGGATGGATCCATGCTTTCATGTTGTTGACCGCCAAATTCTGACCCTAAACCCTCCGAATGTCGCAGCAGAAATCGAGACTCATCAGACCAGGCAACGTTTTTCCAATCTTCTACTGTCCAATTTCGATGAGCTTGGGCAAATTGGAGCCTCAGTTTCCTGTTCTTAGCTGAAAAGAGTGGCACCTGGTGTGGTCTTCTGCTGCTGTAGCCCCTCTGCCTCAAAGTTCGCCGTACTGTGCGTTCAGAGATGCTCTTCTGCCCAAACCCTTTGGGTTTAACGGGGGACTATTTGAGTCACTGTTGCCTTTCTATCAGCTCAAACCAGTCTGCCCATTCTCCTTTGACCTCTGGCATCAACAAGGCATTTCCCGCCCACAGGACTGCCGCTCACTGGATGTTTTTTCTTTTTCGGACCATTCTCTGAAACCCCCTAGAGATGGTTGTGCGTGAAAACCCCAAAGGAGATCAGCATTTTCCCTGAAATACTCAACCAGCCCTTCTGGCACCAACAACCATGCCACTTTCAAAGGCACTCAAATCACCTTCTTCCCCATACTGATGCTCGGTTTGAACTGCAGGAGATTGTCTTGACCATTTTCTACATGCCTAAATGCACTGAGTTACCGCCATGTGATTGGCTGATTAGAAATTAAGTGTTAACGAGCAGTTGGACAGGTGTACCTAATAAAGTGGCCGGTGAGTGTATATGTACTGCAGTATATTTAACAAGTTAGTGTGTCCCAAGGAGGTTAAATTAAAAAAGTGGTAAAGTAAAAAAGTTAAATTAAAAAGTCTAATGAAAGTTTGAAAGAAAATAAACAACCTTGCTTCATGATGAGTGATTTAAAATGGTGTAGTAAAATTTGGAAGAGATGCAGTAAGGAGAAAGAAATAAGAGCCAGAAAGATAAAACAAAAATAAAATGTATAGAAATTATATTAAATGTTTGAATGGGCTGTTTCATAATCATCATTTATCACCTACTCATCAGATAGGTAACTGGTGGGGGTCCCAAGGGTTGAAACCTCAATGATCAGACACTAGTCATGAGAACATGCCTTTCTCCACATAGTCACAGCACGCTTTCAACCCTCTAGTAGTTTCTGCAGTGTCCGCTTTCCCCCAGTAGTCACAACAGTGCCTTCTCACCGTAACAGGTGATCTGATGGTCACAGCTCCCTCCTTTTCTCCAGTGTCTCAAGAAGTTCTTCCTACAGAAATCACAACCCCATATTCATCCTTCCCTCCACCTCCTTCCCCTACCTTTTAGCATGTTGTAGTGATGAACAGCATACGCACTGGAAGCATCTTGCTAGCAGGTCTATTCCTGCTGCATGAAGGAAGAGCACAGAGGTCTGTCATCTGACTATTGCTGTGTGCTCAGTCTTAGGAGCTTCCAAGGCACCTGGAGAAAGCTTCATTAAAGCTACTGAATGTTAAAACCTCTAAATTTCTTGAACAAGAACACATGTGCAGTAATTGAAACAATGTCATTGTTAAATATAAAATATTCACACAAAAATATGCTAAAGAAATTACATGACTATGATAAAAAGCAAAAAAAACACTTTATATCAAACAGGCACACCACAAGTATTCGATGTGGTTTCATTTGCCCTCCACCTACTTTCTAAAATGAACGATTTTCCATACAACAGCTGTGTAGCTTTCTGAAGCACATCTCCAAAAGATTCCAGCTGGAACTCTGAATACCATCGAACTCTTGAAGTGCTACTCGTTGTATGCAATACATTATCGAACAGTAAATTGGATAAAAAAATCCAATGTAAGGGCTCTTTATGTCTGAGACACATGGTCCCATGGATAAAGCAATGAACAAAACAGAGATTAATAGAACTTAATCCTTAAAATATATGAAATGAAGTTGCTGTGCTGTAAAGATAAACAATCATACAAAAATAATTGTGTAGAGTTAATTGAATAGAATACTCAACAGGTCTTTCAATTTCCAATCAATATTAGTACCTTTGAATCCGCTTCTATCCAAGTACTCAGAAAACGGTACCTAGTCATCTCATACTTAGCTCATTTATGTACACAGTTAGCCCTCATTCTACTGTAAAAGATTAAATGCCCTGGGTGATGATGGACCTGTCCTCAGGATAATTTTAGCCGACAGCTTTTGATTTAAGACAATTTTTTGAATTTTTGAATTGACTTTCTGGGAAAAAGAATTGACTTTCTCGGAAAATTCAGCACAGCATACCAAAGCATAGAATTAGCTGTTTGTAGCTAAATAAGCTGAAATCTAGAATGGATAGAATCATGATCAATGAGAACCCTACTGTACCAATGTCAAGACATTTCTTATACATACTAGACTGAGAACCTTCGGTAACTCCATTCATCATATGCAAGTTTATTTTTGTTTTCTTCTTTCTGGCTCTAATTTCTTTCTCTTTACTGTATCTCTCCCAAAATGTATTCCACCATTTTCATTAACCCAGAAAAAGGGTGATTTTACACTCCACTATTTATGGAACCAAAGCTTGAAGCAGACCCAGAGGGAGTGGGAAGTTTAAAAGAAGGACTTATACTTCCTTTTAAACCCTCTTCTGGCTTTGACTCACCATGCTGCAGTGGTGTTCCCTCCTCCCCCCTTCCCAAATAAAAGCAGTCAAGTGAAAAGCACCATAATATTATTTTCATTGCAACAAAATGTATAAACTAGAAATGCAACATTTTTAAATAGTTTATAAGCTTTTCAGAACACTGAAGTATTTGCAAATGTCAGAATAAGTGTGTTATTATGTTTGCTTCCTACATTCATCAATTTTGGTTGGCAGACCATTTAAGAAAATTGGTATGGTAGAAATTATATTTAACATCTCCATTTAAACAAGTTACTTTGTCTTCACTTTTAAAAGAATAGCTTTTAAGCAGACAGAGCTTCAACCATTGTCTCAAACCTAAAAGGGAGTCTGTCAGGTAGTTTTTGCTGCCTTAGAGCAGAATGTGATGGAGGGAGGTGAGCTGTTTTACATAGGTTTATATGATTTGATGATTAACTTCTGAGTAAAAAGCAGAGAAAATCTTAAAGGTAAAACTGAAAGTCACATACAGTGATTGACAGTTTGCTTTGTATAGGAAAACCTGTCAATACATGTGGACAGAGTAAACAGGACTTCCACGGTCTCTTAAAAGGGTATTCTTACCACATTGATTAGCTTTAAACATGTAGACAAAAAGACCATAACAAATATGTTGCGATTCTGAATTTGCTTAGTTCAGAGCCAGACTATCTCCTGCTTCCATATACAAGCTTCCCTAGGTTACTGACCATCTCTCTCTGATCTCAATTGTTCCAGCTGCTGGAGCTGTATAGTGTCATTTCCTGCTCTGTGTTTACTTAGGTTACCGACAAACTTTAACCCTGTAGGGCTTTGTAGCCTTGTGCACCACAGTTTACAACCTTCCTGCTTTAACCCTGTAGGTCTTTATAGCCTTGTGCACCACAGTTTACAACCTTTCTGCACTCAAGTCACTGTAACAGGCTCAGATAGAAATGGCAGAGCTGACATGTAACTCACTGTAGACCCACCCACAACTTAACCAGGAAGTAGGAGCCTGAAGCTGACTGTGAAGAGCAGGTTCTGTGAAACATCATGATAACAATACCCCTTTATGGAGTATGGTAAGGATTTAAATAGAAATCCTGCTCTAAATCATATAAATCTATTTAATACAGAGCTCAGCTTATCTCCTTGATCACATTCTGTTCTCAGATAGGGCATCATAAACCACCTGATAGGTTCACTTAAAGCTTACCTTACTTAACGTTATCAATAAGTCAAAATGAGTAAATAATGTTCAAATTGGTCACAGAAATGTACATCCCAATCTCCGTCTTCGTTTGGTTAGGTGTTGTCAGGGCTCTGTTATCCCAGGTTTTTAACTAATAGAATAACATTGTTCACTGCATTATTCTACCCAGTAAAAGAAACTTGACTCCTATTTTAAAGGAGTCAAAACCCCTTTAACAAAGTATTTGGATGCAGTTTACAAGTCCATATAAACTGCAGTTTCTTAATTCAAAAATAAAAGAAATACATTGAACTAGGTGGACCTTAGTGCTGGATAAAAAAAATTATCTGCTGAAGTAGCCTGCATACCGCAAAAACATGCCCTTAAGGTCATATTAGTACTGGGGTTTATCTTGGCTGATTTTCTTCTGCTTTACAGCTCAATTTTACAGCTACTGAGGGTTAGTCCTAGCCAGAAAAATGTAGAGGTGATAGCTGAAGGAGAATCCACCAAAGAGTGCTTTAGAGAATTCATAGAAATGAAGGTACCTTAGGAATGGCTGTGAGCAACAGCATATTAGTACAGAAAGCACGCTGCTTTCACATAGGCGACAACCCTATTGGGAGCCATCATTGTCTATAGTTATTGTCAACATGAACATCCTATCTGTAAAATCCAGGCAAGTTGCAGATTAAACAAGGCACAGATGAAGTTACTTTTTTTCCGATTCGAATAAATGCTCTTTATAGATCTCAATAAAAGAAAATCTCGGTGTTGCTCCCAGAGGAGTACATGGCTGGTCTGTCTCTATATTGTCTGTGCAGCCTCAGTAATCTTTCTTAATTTCTTTTATCAGTGAATGACTAGATGGCTACTACCCAATTACCTCTATGAAGAGCCAGGTCAGACCTAAATTAAATTTATATAAAAGAGTTAAAATGAGAAGCAAGCAGCATATTATATCACTCATCACCAGACTTCTTAAAAATGCTTTGCTGTGGGCACTCAGATATTTACCTATAAAATATATGGTATCTATAGACATACTTTTTAACGCTTCGTCCATTTCCTTTTCTAAAACAAAATATAAGATAGATCCTATGTGTGTGTGTGTATAAATACATAGTAACAATAAGGTTGTGAAGGTCTTGAGACAGCTCACTGATTTTATCCATCATGAGATGCTTCCTGTGTGGCACCTCGGTAATGAGACACTTTCTTATAGGCCATCAGTTGAACCAGCTGATATTATTCAGAAAGTGGCAGGATTGCTTTCTAATTACTGATACAAAGAGCAGAAAAGGGACCACGTGGCAGGAGAAACAACTCAGACAGCGGGACAACTGATGAGATAAAAGAAGCTCACAGAGAGGGACAAGGATCCGGAGGCTCAACACTTAATCCTTTTAAGCAGCCCAGTATCTTCAAACGGAGATGCCACACCGTGCAGCAGATAAGAAGCACTGTAAAGACCTGGGGCAGGACGAGGAGTAGCCAAAACTTTCCTTCAACTGCAGGGACCAGAGTTTACCCATGCTACCTCCCCCTCGGCGCTGGGCAGGTGGGGAGCAGTGGTAGCATATGGACAGTAGGAGGACATTAGCGGAGGTTAGACTACATCTCTCAAACGTCCCTTCGTTCTTTTGACAGCTTTCTGTCACATAACATGATGCTGTCAGAACAGTGTTTGTTGGGAAGAGTGGGCGGAGCTTTGGCTCCCTATCCTCAGCAAAGCACTGAGTGCTGAAGAATGAAGACAGGATAGATAAGTGTTTCCTTGGGGGGTGGGTTGGGGGATTGAGTAATTAGTGCAGGATGGAGGGAATTAGCGTAAGGGGGAGAATTAAAGCAGGGGTGTGGTGTTTTGAGTTGGGGGAAGTGGGTTACAGAGGGAGAGGTGGGGTAAAAGGGAATTTAGAGTGGGGGGAAGGGGACACCGCATCCCCTGCAGCAGGCATTCAGCATCAGCATTGCCTGCTGTGGGGGATATCACCAAGCTTGCCAGGGCGCTGGATAGGCTATTCAGTGCCCTGGAAAGCTGGGTGATGCTCCATCCTCCAGAATTTCTGTAGGATTTCTGTTTTTGCTGGTGTTGGGGAGTGTTTATTTAAGTAAAGTGCTTTTTCTGTTGTTTCTGTATTCCTTTTTTTCCAGTGTTAGTAATAAAGTCGTCTGACAGAAGCCTTTCCACTATCGCTCAGACTTTGTGTCAACCAGCATTGTTTTTGGTTTCTCTATTACCCCAGTACCCAATGCACCAAGGGTACTGGGGAGAACCGGGTAACCGTCAGAAGTGGGATCATCTAAAGTGATGGTCCACTTCTGGGGTGGGTGCTATGTGGAATTTTTAGGATGGGAAGGGGCCAATATCCATGGACCTTCCCATTCTGATGGTATCAGGCTTCAGCTGTGGGTATTACCTTGGCTGGTTATCAAAAAGGGGGGGGGGATCCCACATTTAAAAAAAAAAAATTGTTTCAATAAGAAATGGTAAAAAAAAAAAAAAAGACAGCGTGGGGTCTTCCTCCGCGTTTATAACCAGCCAAGTTGAAACCAGCAGCTGCAGCATGATACTAACAGGATGTGAAGGTCTATGAATACTGGTCCCTTCCCTTTCTAAAAATACCAGCCCGCAGCTGTCCCCGAAGCGTACCGTCACATTAGAGGGTCCGCTTCTGATGGTGACCTGGCTCTTCCCAGTACTGGGGTAATAGAGAGAGGGTGTTAGTGTCAAAGTCCACAGGACACAGTGAGTAAACTGACTATGATCAGTACAAATAAGGTGGGTCTCTGGCGCTTAACCTCTTACCGATATATGAATAAGTCATAGTGCCGGTAAGGGGCTTTGAAGCAGGGTTATGATAGCATAATGTTGATGACTTATAAAACACAGATGTGAAATTTTTATAAACTCTCTCACACGCATAAAGTTCTCACTGTGTATTTGAATGTAACACCCCTGCTATACAGCTTGGAATATACCCCAGTGAAATCCCAATGCACAACTAGAAACAGAGTAATTATAGAACATGCAGTTGCCTAAGAGAATACAGTTTCCCAATGCACTGGAAGTTTTGTAGTATAAGGCTAGGTCCACACAGCAAAGTGAAAAAGCCGTCCAAAACCCAATGGCATTTTTACTTTGCTGGACCGTGCCGCACCACATTTTTTTTTTGCGCAAAAAAACAGTGGTTGGCTTTTCGACAGCCCAGTACATTAGGGCTGTGGGAATTCAACGTCATTCCCGCAGAACATAGAACATGTTCAATATTCCGCCGGTCACTTTTCGTTTTTGGCTTTCCTCTGTAAAAAGTTTGTGTGGTGTTGAAAGTAGCACGGATTTTCTATTGAGAGCTACACAGCACAGGCTATGGTCGGTTTTTCAGCGGATTAATAATACTGAATCCACTGAAAATCCTACCAAATCCTGTGCTGTGTAGATATAGCCTAAGGCTACGTTCACATGGCATGATTGCGGTGTGCAATACGTCAAAATGCGCCCCGCAATTACAGTAATTTTGCCCACGCCGGGGGATAATAGAAGTCTATGGGACCGCCCGCCCCCCCGCGCTTTACAAGTAAGTGCTGGCCAGCATGTACTTCTAAAACACCTGCCCTATATATGCTGTTTGAACATAGCCTTTCACATAATAAAGCAACCAGGAAAGACAAGGCTGCATCCACAAGACAAAAGGACAAAATAATCATCAGATTCTGAATCCTGAAACCTCAGTGTCAGACGAGTATTTGAACAGCATTTCACACAAAAACTCAAGGATTTTTAATTTGGCTTTTGTTTTCTGGAGTGGGTTTAGAATTCCTTTTTTCAATCGGTTTTTGCATCGTTAAACACAATAGAGTTTTTGGATGTGTATCCGCGCCAAAAAACATGCACAAAGTTTTATGGTTGTTTTTCATGCCATCCCACTAACTTCAATAGTAAATGTACCTCCATTTTCCGAGTGAAATACGGCGGATTATTGAACGTATTCCAAGTTTACTGGCAGTTTTGAAATCCGACCTCAGAAAATCCAAGCTGTGTCTATGGAGATGGTTTTACAGTCGGTTTGTGACCGTTTTGAAAATCTGAATCCGATCCAAAAACTGACTGTAATTCCTTGGAGTGTAGACGTACCCTAAGGCCGTGTTCACACGGCTTATTCAAGCCGTAATTGCGAGTCGGATCGGGGTGGGGGCGGGGCGGGGGCGGGGCCCGCCGGCCCCATAGACTTGCATTATCCACGGCGTGTATTGCGCCTGGATAATGTTCAAGTGACTTTCTCCCTGCCCGGCGGATTCGCTGAGCGGGAAGGAGCGACAGAATCCACTGTTCTCTATGAGAACAGTGGATTACCGTAATTACTGCGACGGATTGGAGCCGTACTGCAGCGCAAATCCGGCGCGCAGTACGGCACAAATCCGCGCCGAAATAAGCCGTGTGAACGGCCCCTAATAGTTACATAAAAAAGTTACCTGGGTAGAAATAACTTGGACCATTACATAATTAACATGAAGATAACCTGATCTCTTTGCTGTGAACAAAAATAAAAACAAGCACTAGGACCTTTGTGATTTAACTACATGAATGACCTTTTCTTTCTTTCTGATGAATATCATTAAAATGTTTGTAATTGCTTTTAATGTAGTATGTTTCATACTACTTGTTTGTTGGAAAGTAAATTGCTGCATTGTAATGTATTTGTCTAGACATATGGTCAGGGATATAAACGTGGCTGTGCTGCATTTCAGCAGGCTTTAAAATAGTGTCTGAACTATGTGAGATGGCCATAGGCTGCTTGTTATGTGTTTTTGTCCGGTACTTGCTTTTAGAAGAGATGAGTTTTGCTAATTTTTCCTTCATTTTAGATTGTGCACGGTGCATATATTTATAGAGTACAACCTGTTCGAGCCGATACCAGTTATACCCCGACAATCTGTAAACTTTCTACTGCTACATGTCCGACTAGTGCCTATGACTTTTTACTTGCACTGAATGAAAAAAAAAAAAATAACACACACAACTTATGTTCCCCTTCCTCTGATCCTCAGTTCCAGCGGTGCATCTCTCCAGTCTCCCGTATTCATTCTTGAACTTCAGAATGGGGACATCACCGATGCAGGTCATGTACTATTAATTTACATCACTGTCCAGAAGTGAACAGCTCTGCACAGTGATGTAAGCAGTGGCACATGAGCGCTGCAACAGTGACTTTCCAATTCAGAAGTTCAATAATAAAAACAGAATACTGGAGAGACACAGCTCTAGAAGAGGGGACCAGAGTAATGGGAGTTAAATTTTTTTTTATGCTTCTGGGGCCCCAGAAGCTACTTTTTTGATTTTGTTATGAGATGGACAACCCCTTTAAGGCAGGTTTTGAACAGTCAGCTTTTTATATGCAGTTTTTAAAGCATAAACCAACCACAGATTTAAAACAAGGATATGTTTCAGTCTTTCTCCAATATGTGTCAATTCCTGTTTTTGGCTTTAAAAACTTCACCTAAAAGTCTGAACATGGGAACACACCCAAACATTCAATAAGATAAGGAAAAAAAATACTTAAAAAGAGAAAAAATACCCACGACATCACTGTTTGACCCAACAAAGACATATTGTTATTTTTGAAAAAAAAAATATTTCTGTCCATATATTACATGCCAAATTGTTTAGGACAATGTAATATAAAATCAACTTCAAAATACTTTAAAAGATTTGGGAATTGCTATGCCATAACACATTCATGTGTCTTGGACTTTATAATTCGACACTATGCTAAATACAATTAAAATTTTTCTCACTATCTGACATGAAATTAGAATAAACCTTACCCATTTTAGGTCATTTAGGATTACCACAATTATTTATATTTGCCACATGCCAGAATAATGAGAGATAATTATGTTTAAGGAATTTTTATTACTTTCTGCAAAGTCAAAAGTTTGCATACACTAGGATTACTCTGCCATTATACAATTTGGGACAGCCCATATGATGATGTCATGTCTTTGGAAGCTTCTGATTTATTGGCAACATCTGCGTTAATTAGAGATACAGCTATGGATGTTTTTTAACACACACCAGAAACATACTGCTTCTGTGTGACACATCATGGGAAAGTCTAAAGAAATCAGCCAAAATACCAGGAAAAGAATTGTGGACTATTATAAGTCTGGTTCATCTTTGGGTACAATTTTCAGATAACTAGAAGTGCCCCGTTCAACTGTACAAACCATTATATGCAAGTAAAAACAAGATTGGAATGTTCAGCCATCATATCACACAGGAAGGAGACAGGTTCTGTGTCTCAGAGAGGAATGTGCCTTGATCCAACATGTGCATATCAACCCAAGAACAAAAGCAAAAGACCTTGGGCAACATGTATGAAGCTCGCCGGGTCTGGGCGCGCTTTTTCACTAGTTTTCCAGCGAAATCTACGCCTGATTTATGTCGGGGCCGGGGCGCGCTCATACATACAATGTAAAGTCCGCCGCGCCTCGCCAGTGTGTTAGGCGCAGTGCGGCGCTGCGCCTGAGATTCGCCGCCGGAGGTAGTACACTCATACATGCGGGGGAAAATTCCGCCGCGCCTCGCCAGTGTGTTAGGCGCAGTGCGGGGACTGAGGCGCAGTGCGGCGCTGCGCCGAAGATTCGCCGTCCGAGGAGGTGCACTCATACATGCGGGGACAAGTTCCCTGCACCTCGCCAGTGTGTGGGGCACAGTGCGGGGACAAGGACGCAGTGCGGGACTTAGGCGCCATGCGGGACTGCGCCGAAAATCTGTTCCAATGCGAGACAGGCTGGAGAACAGCGAGAAATCATTCCACATGTCGGTGAGGAGTATGAATCAAAAAATCGCCTTTATAAAGGCGTTAAACATTCTCAGAAAAAGAGCTGAAACCTTAAAAATAAAAAAAATACATAAAACAAAATCACTTTCCAATATCCTAATTCAAGAATTAGGATATTGGAAATTGCCGGGAAATACAGTAATTCAAATTGTTTACGCGCTTCTCATTGGTCGGCATAAACCAGCCAGTGTCCCATTAAAACCTATGGAGAACTATTGACCAATCAGAATAGGAGCGGCAAAGTCCCATTATATCCTATGGAGAAATATTGACCAATCAAAATCCAAAGCGGGACAGTTCAAAATACAGTAAAAAGACAGAAAAGAGCTGATTGGCTGAGCTAGCGGTGGCTTGGCTATCCCAGCCAATCAGAGCGGGGGCTACTTCTCCCATTGTAGTCTATGGAGAGATCGGCGCACTGAAATCTCAGCGCCGTGCGGCATGAAGTATTAATAAAAAAAAACATTTTTATTAAGTGTAAAACATTATCAGATAAAGAGCTAAAACCTTCTGTAAAAATAAATCGGTTAAATCCCGAACAACGGGTTTGTCGCCGAGACCGGCGCTACATAAGGAATTGCGATATAGAGAATTGCCGGGAAATACAGTAATTCAAATTGTTTAAGCTCTTCTCATTGGTCAGCATAAACCAGCCAATCAGAATAGGAGCGACAGTGGCCCATTATATCCTATGGAGGAGAATTGACCAATCAGAATAGGAGCGACAGGGACCCATTATAACCTATGGAGAAAAATTGACCAATCATATTCCAAGGCGGGACAGTTCAAGATACAGTAAAAAGGCAGAAACGAGCTGATTGGTTGAGCTAGCGGGGGCTCGTCCAGCTTAGTAGCTCGCGCTCTGATTGGCTTTCTCATAGAGTTTTATGGGGAAAAGAAATTCCGAGCGAGCTCTGTGATTGGCTAAGTTAAAAGAGGCGCCGTTATTTGGACCAATTGGAGAGCGAGCGACGCTCCTATGGGTTTTCTATTGCAATCCGAAATAAAACTGTACATGGCCGAAATCAAATTATAAGACTACAGAAGTTGTCCCGATGTGTATATAAAATGAATAATAATATGGGGGTAATGAAAAAAAAATATTACATCAATCAAATCATGTTTATTTCTTTATTTTCGTTGCACCCATACTATTGATCCTTGGATAACGAAAATAAAGAAATAAACATGATTTTATTGAATATTTTTTTTTCGTTACCCCCATATTATTACACTTAATCAAAATGATTTTTTTATTAATACTTCATGCCGCACGGCGCTGAGCGCCGAGATTTCAGTGCGCCGCTCTCTCCATAGACTACAATGGGAGAAGTAGCTCGCGCTCTGATTGGCTGGGATAGCCAAGCCACCACTAGCTCAGCCAATCAGCTCTTTTCTATATTTTTACTGTATTTTGAACTGTACCGCCTTTGATTTTGATTAGTCAAAACTTCTCCATAGGATATAATGGGTCTTTGTCACTCCTATTCTGATTGGTCAATAGTTCTCCATAGGTTTTAATGGGCCACTGTCACTCCTATTCTGATAGGCTGGTTTATGCCGACCAATGAGAAGAGCTTAAACAATTTGAATTACTGTATTTCCCGGCAATTCTCTCTATTGCAATTCCTTATGTAGCGCAGGTCTCGGCGACAAACGTGTTGTTAGGGATTTTATTAATGTATGTTTATGGAAGGTTTCAGCGCTTTATCTGATAATGTTTTACACTTAATAAAAATTATTTTTTTATTAATACTCCATGCCTCACGGCGCTGAGAGCCGAGATTGCATTGCGCCCATCTCTCCATAGACTACAATGGGAGAAGTAGCTCGCACTCTGAATAGCTGGGATAGTCAACCCCTTGCTAGCACAGCCAATCAGCTCTTTTCAGCATTTTTACTGTATTTTGAACTGTCCCATCTTGGATTTTGATCGGTTCAAAATTCTCCATAGGCTATAATGGGTCTTTGTCGCTCCTATTCTGATTGGCCGAGATAGCCAAGCCCCTGCTAGCTCAACCAATCAGCTCTTTTCTGCATTTTTACTGTATTTTGAACTGTCCCGCCGTTGATTCTGATTGGTCAATCGTTCTCCATAGGTTTTAATGGTTCACTGTCTATTCTGATTGGCCGGTTTATGCCGACCAATAAGAATAGCTTTCAGAATTTGAATTACTGTATTTCCCTGCAATTTCCAATATCCGATTTCTTGATACTGCGCGTTCTAGATTTTTGGAAAGTGATTTTTTTTTATTATTATGTTTATTTTTGAGGTTCAGCTCTTTTCTGACACAGTTTTCCGCCTTTATAAAGGCGATTTTTTCGGATTCATACTCCTGCTGCACGTAGCGGAGCGCCGAGATTTCTGTCGCGATCTTCTATCTGCTTCCTCGCATGTTCCGATCCTGCTTCAGTTCGCCTCCGCCGGAGCATTTAGACCAAAATAAACCAGGTCTGCCTGTCAGAGCTGCCGAGCGCTGCACTGCACGTCGCTTTGCCGACTCGCGATCGTACATGCCTCGGAGTATACGAGCGCTGCGCATCCCGCCCCGGAACGCCTGCACCGCGCCCACACCGCGCCCATTTCCCGCCCCTTCATGCGAGGCGCAGCCGAAAGTGGCGAGCGCTGCGCCTAACATCGCATCCCTGTGTCCGACAGGGGGATTCAGGCCGGGAGGCGCAGTATACGCCAAAAAACAGGCGTAAAGCCTGTTCATACATGTCGCCCCTCGTGAAGATGCTGATGGAATCTGGTAAGATTGTGTCATCATCCACAGTGAAGTGAGTACTTTATCAACATAGACTGAAAGGTCACTGTGTTTCCAAAAGAAACATATAAGTCAGATTAATGTTTGTAAATGCACACAGGAACAAATACCTACATTTTTGGAGACATGTCCTGTGGTCTGCCGAAACTAAAATTTAACTGTTTGGCCATAATGACCTTTGTTACATTTGGAGGAAAAAGGGAGAAGCTTGGAAGCCTAAGAACACCATCCCAACTATGAAACACAGGGGCGGCTGCATCATGTTGTGGGGTTGTTTTGCTGCAGGAGGGACTTGTGCACTTCACAAAATAGATGGCAGCACGAGGAAAGAAAATTATGTGGCAATACTGATGCAACATCTGAAGACATCAGTCAAGAAGTTAAAGCCTGGGTGGAAATGTGTCTTCCAAATGGACAATGTCATGAAGCATACTATCATACTGGTTACAAAGTGGCTTAAAGGTGTTTTTGGCAAAATCTAGTGTTGACGTGGGATCCTCCAAAATGGGTATTTAATCACTTTTCTAAATATATTTAATTAAAAAAGTGAATCCTGTGAGAGCTACCGCCTAAGATGCCCTTAGTTTCCTGACAGTTTACATTAGACACGACCAGGAGCTGAAAGGCGCCAATCTGGCCGTGCTTGCATTGTTTGCACTTCTTATCTGATGGCAGGGAACATGAACGAGATTTGAAGGGACTTGGGAGAAAGATCCTGTGTCTTTTGTACAGAGAATCCACTGGTTGTAATGTTATTATCTGAGTAAACATGCAGACGCTCCCTGCTCAGCCCACCTCCATCTCCCCCTGCAGCCATTCGTGAAGGAATGAAAGAAGGCTGCCCGCTGAGCTTATCTTCTCTCCTGAGCAAACAAGAGGGAGAAATAAAACACATATAGCTTGTGAACAATACAGTTCTCCTCTGTGGATTAGCAAAACAATTTTTGCTCAACTACAGAGACTGAGTATCAGGAACGTGCATGGGAGGTGGAGTGATGACATCACAGAGGAGGTACTTGTTTTTTTTAATTACAGAAACACAATGCCCCTTTTATCAAGCCTCAAGAGGGGCGTATCAGCCTGTTAGGTGAGGAACTCACTTCTTGGCAAAACCCCTTTAAAGATAACCAAGTCAATGTTTTTGAGTGGCCATTACGAAGCCCTGATCTCAATCCTATTGAAAATTTATGGGCAAAGCTGAAAAGGCATGTGCAGGTAAGACGACCTACAAACATGACTCAGTTACACCAGTTCTGTCAGGAGGATTGGGTCAAAAAGGATATCCAAAACGTTTGACCCAAGTCATACAGTTTAAGGGCAATACTACCAAACACTAATTAAATGTCCACTACCATTCAAAAGTTTGGGGTCACTTAGAAATGTCCTTATTTTTTAAAGAAAAGCAGTTTTTTTTCAATGAATCTAACATTAAATGAATCAGAAATACACTCTATACATTATTAATGTGGTAAATGACTATTCTAGCTGCAAATGTCTGCTTGTTAATGAAATATCTAAATAGGTGTATAGAGGCCCATTTCCAACAACCATCACTCCAGTGTTCTAATGGTACATTGTGTTTGCTAACTGTGTAAGAAGGCTATTGGATATTTTGAACACCCTTGAAAACCCTTGTGCAAGTATGTTAGCACAGCTGAAAACAGTTTTGCTGATTAGAGAAGCTATAAAACTGACCTTCCTTTGAGCTAGTTGAGAATCTGGAGCATTACATTTGTTGGTTCGATTAAACTCGCAAAATGGCCAGAAAAAGAGAACTTTCATGTGAAACTCGACAGTCTATTCTTGTGCTGAGAGATGAAGGCTATTCCATGCGAGAAATTGCCAAGAAACTGAAGATTTCCTACAATGGTGTGTACTACTCCCTTCAGAGGAGAGCACAAACAGGCTCTAACCAGAGTAGAAAGAGAAGTGGGAGGCCCCGCTGCACAACTGAGCAACAAGACAAGTACATTAGAGTCTCTAGTTTGAGAAATCGACACCACACAGGTCCTCATCTGGCAGCTTCATTAAATAGTACCCACAAAATGCCAGTGTCAACGTCTACAGTGAAGAGGCAACTCCGGGATGCTGGCCTTCAGGGCAGAGTGGCAAAGAAAAAGCCATATCTGAGACTGGCTAATAAAAGGAAAAGATTAATATGGGCTAAAGAACACAGACATTGGACAGAGGAAGATTGGAAAAAAGTGTTATGGACAGACAAATCGAAGTTTGAGGTGTTTGGATCACACAGAAGAACATTTGTGAGACGCAGAACAACTGAAAAGATGCTGGAAGAGTGCCTGACGCCACCTGTCAAGCATGGTGGAGGTAATGTGATGGCCTGGGGTTGCTCTGGTGCTTGTAAAGTGGGAGATTTGTACAAGGTAAAAGGGATTTTGAATAAGGAAGGCTATCACTCCATTTTGCAACGCCATGCCATGCCCTGTGGATGGCGCTAGATTGGAGTCCATTTCATCCTGCAACAGGACAATGACCCAAAGCACACCTCCAAATTATGAACTATGTAGGAAAGAAGCAGGCAGCTGGTATTCTATCTGTAATGGAGTGGCCAGCGCAGTCACCAGATCTCACCTCCATTGAGCTGTTGTGGGAGCAGCTTGACCGTATGGCATGCAGAAAGTGCCCATCAAGCCAATCCAACTTGTGGGAGGGGCTTCTGGAAGCATGGGGTGAAATTTCTCTAGATTACCTCAGCAAATTAACAGCTAGAATGCTTAAGGTCTGCAATGCTGGAATTGCTGCAAAGGGAGCATTCTTTGACGATAGCAAAGTTTGAAGTAGAAAATTATTATTTCAAATAAAAATCATTATTTCTAACCTTGTCAGTGTCTGGTCTGGATTCATTTTGCAACTCATTTGATAAATAAAAGTATGAGTTTTCATGGAAAACACTAAATTGTCTGGATGACCCCAAACTTTTGAACGGTAGTGTATGTAAACCTTTGACCTTGCAGAAAGTAATAAAAATGCCTTAAAACATCTCTCTCATTAATCTGGCATTTGGCAAATATAAATAATTGTGGTTAATCCTAATTGACCTAAAACGGGTAAGGTTTATTCTTATTTCATGTCAGATAGTGAGAAAAACATGCATATGTGTCTTTTTATCATGAATACAGTAAAAAAAGGAAAAAAAATCCTTGTTTATCTCATCTTTCTCAAAATAAATCAGTAATGCTGCATGAACAACATTGAGTACATGGAAATACATTTAAAGAGGTGTTCTGTGCACGTGACTGCTCTGGCCTGTGATTGGCTGCACATAGCACGTGAACTATGGATGTTCATTTTGCAGCCGAGATGTATGGGACGGCCACCGGGGCAGAACAGGAGCATCACAGAGGTGAGTAGGCTACTTTTTTTCTATTTCTAATCATGACCCATAGGACTAGCAAGCTTTTGTAAGTCCCTGAAGACCCCTTTAAATAATAGACCTGATGTGCACAATAACACCACATATTGTTTACGAGCTACTGTGTGTTAAAACTTTCGGGGAATTTAAGTAATGCTTATAAATACTAAAGACTTACTGTAAGTAATTTTACAATTTGATTATAGGCTAATACTCAGTAACAAACATATAGTATATAGGAATTTCACTTGGTGGTGACACGTATTTCACATTACATCAAAATGAAACAACTGCCAAAATAACAAAAACTTTAAGATATTAATTCATACAGATAAATACTGAGCCTTTCTGTTAAATCCATTTACTCAGTACTTTTCTTAAAGCACACAATGTACTGACAGTCCCTGTGAGCTGTGTATTTACACAGCTGCTTGACAGAATAGCAGCCGTACATTGCATTATGGCAGCGATACACTTGTATATACATTTTTATATTATTCAGGAAATGTATCAACGTTAAATTTATACATTGTACTACATAATGAGCACATTTTCAGCAATGGTCATTTAACCACTAAACAAAACCTAGAATAAATAGGATAGAATCTGTAACCAAATACATAGATGATACCTAAAGGTCAAAAAGAGAAAAAAAATAAACACACACACACAATGGGCTGTTATAAACAACAACTCACTGGTAAAGCATTACAAACATTGGA
Source organism: Phyllomedusa bahiana (assembly GCA_025379985.1). NCBI lineage: Eukaryota > Metazoa > Chordata > Amphibia > Anura > Hylidae > Phyllomedusa > Phyllomedusa bahiana. The sequence continues at coordinate 17,139 of JAODAL010016661.1, read as the reverse complement.
AGTTAAATAGCTAAGCACAGCATCAATGTAGATTATCATGTTCACAGACAAACATCCTCCTAATATATAATGGAGTTTTATCCACTGGGATTTACTACTTATGGTGCATAGCCTCCTTGAATTGTGTGAACGAGCTTTCCATTCTGCTCCGAGTGATCTCTGCATATAATATGCCTATTGACTGTGACAAGAATTTGAACTATAGTATCAATTATACTCCCCAACAAGATATTATAATCCGATTCATTCATCTGGAGATGAGAAAGATTATTCAACATGTTGATGATCTAATGTTCTAAAGACCTCAGAACAGTAAATGGATATTCATTGGTATCTGCAAACACAGAGAAACACAACCTAAGCTATAAAATGGGAATACTGATGGAAATTGTGGTTCTACTGATTTTTGGTCAAAGCTGTATAAACTTTCTTCAGATATTATGTGGTCTTTACTGCAAATGTTCTGTATCGATTTTAATGGATACAACATGTAAAGTGCCATAAAATAAAGAAAGCTAAAAAAATAAAACAAAGCTAAAATAATACTGCTAACATGCTAGTGCTGCAACTGATGCCCACACAGCTAACCACAAGGAGCGGAATCAAACATTGCGAAATGGGAGCAAAAACTATTAAAGAATCAACTTCCAAACAACCTTCAAGGCTCCAGGCTCCAAAGCTAGGAAATCATCAATATCCTACATTGATGAGTAATCCAATCCATGCTTTGAAGATCCATCAAGAAAAGCTTTGCTTTTGAAAATCACAATCTAATTGGCATTTCCCAGGTGATTACAGAGACAGGGCCGGAGTATGTTATGTGATAACTTACCTTTCCTGGTCCATAGATTATGGCTTTTTGAAGAAATGCGTACTGTAGATTACCTGCTGTAATTTCCACTTCCCAACACAAATTCTAGACTGGCTATGTAACTTTCTCATTCTTCAGCCATGCTGGTTGCTATGGAAATGTGTTACCCTACATTTCAGAAGTCTAGTTTTTCTTGCTATTATATGTTGTCATTTGCCTTATATTGTCATGACAAAGCGCTCTCAGACATAGTTCCATCAAATGTGATAATCTGTATGACTTTACACCATACGCTTATCACTATGAAGTGAAAATCTGTGCCTGCTACTGATGTCAGTCCTATGTAATACTAGTACAAAATGATATTTAAAGGGCAGCTACCAGCTGTGCATTATAGTCGACATCCACCTACAATGGCTGGGCATAGGATAATCACTTAGGGCAGGGGTGTCAAACTGCCGGCCCTCCAGCTGTTGGGAAACTACAACTCCCATCATGCCCTCTGTTATAGATTATACAAATGCATGATGGGAGTTGTAGTTTCCCAACAGCTGGAGGGCCGGCATGTATGTACTTAGGGGAACATGTATGAAAACTGTCTTGGTCAAAGACTTTCATTGGTGCTCATAGCAACATATCAGAGCGCCCGTTTCATTTTTTCAGCGCTCTATATGAAATGAAAGGAGAGCTCTGATTGGTTGCTATGGGCAACAAAGAAATTCTTTGACCAAGACAGTTTTCATACATGAGGCCCTTAGATGCTATTCAGGGTGTAGACCACTTTCATGAAATTAACTACCTTGTTTTACTCTTTGTGTACTAGATTATCACTCAATTCTGTCCCGAAGAGGGTGGAGGGGTGGCTGTTCACTTTAGGGTTTGTGTTTGGTAGGCTATGCTCACACGGCGTAATTGCATACAGTATGCTCCACAATTACGCCAGGTGATTGGGAGTCGCGCTGATCGGCGCATACTCCCATGACGCAGGGAGTGCGGCATTACGCCGGCCCAACAGACTGTCATTACTCGCAGCATGTATTCGCCACAAGTAATTGACATGTCACTTATCTCCCCGCTCGTACAATACGATCATATTGTATGAGCGGGGAGAGGAGGCGTAATCCATAGCTCTCTAATTCCGGTGTGCATCTCGCTCGTATTAGAGCGCAAATACGACGCAAAATGTGCACCGAAATTACCCCGTGTGAACATAGCCTTATAGTTTCTTGTAAATCTCCTTACAAGAGTAGGGTTTGGTAACACCCAACAATCGGAATTAGTCTGTAGGGGAACCTAGCAGGAAGTCTTGAATTTCCCTAAAATAACACCTTAGTGTTAGTAAAGCTGTACATTCTATTTATTCAAATCAATGAGTTCTGCGTAATGCAGGAAAGGACCTTCAGGGCAGAACACATTTTTTTGCAGCCACTCTCTAGTAGAGTGGCTCTTCAAAATGACAAGTTAAATATTTCCAGTTCTCATCCCTTCAAGCTCTTCCACCTGATGAGAAAAAAAATGGTAAATTCTGTTTAAATTTTCGGTAACATTTAGAGGTGGCCCCCAGGGTCTACGTTAGGTGAAAAAATTAAAGCGGTTAATTCAAATGTCTCAGCCCCTGAAGTTGTTCCACTTATGAAGAGGAGAATTTGTATGAATTGTTTTTGCAGCTGGACAGCATTTACAGGTGGCCCTTGAATTTTCAAAAACTGCTAATTAGTTCCACCAATTCCATTGAGGGCCACCTGTAAATGCTGTCCAATTGCAAAAACAATTTACACAAATTCTTCATAAGTGGAACAACTTCAGGGGATGAAACATTAACCACTTATTTTTTCATCTTGTGCTAAGGGCCACCCTACTCTCCACTTAGGCTATGTCTAAAAAGCAATGTTAAAATGCCATCCAAAATCACTGAATGTATGGGAATCCAATGGCAATCCGGTGGAAGAACTGAAAAATCCATGCTGTTTAGAATACTGCAAAGATTTTTTATTGCAGTCTATCGGGCACAGGTTTCAGTCGGATTTTCAGCGGATTATAAATGACTAAAAAACCTGTGCCATGTAGACATAGCCTTAGGGAAAAAGGTGGGGATCCTGAACAAGGTACCACATCTATCAATTTAGAATTCCCTAACAGGGTATAAGAAAAATGAGTTTTTAACGTATTACTGGTATTTTACATAGGAGTAATTCATAAAAAAATAAAAAATAAAATAAAAAAAGGATTAGAAGTTCAAAACGTCCCCCTTTTGCAATTTACAATAAAAAAAGTTACACATAATTGGTATCACCTCCTTGGTAAAAGCATGATCTAATATAATATTATTTATCCCATACAGTGAACACCATAGAAGAAAGTAAAATCCCAACGCCAAAATTGTGGAGTTTTTTGGTCCTTTTATGTCCCCAGAAAATTAGAATAAAAAAATAAAAAAAGTGATGAAAAATTTGAATGGATCCCAAAATGGTGCCTATAAAAAGTAAACTTCAGCCCACAAAAATCGAGCCCTTATTCAGGTCCATAGGTTCAAAAATAATAAAAGCTATTGGGCTCAGAAAATAGCCCAAAAGTATGCAGATTTAGGGGCAGATTCAATACTGAGGATTATGTAAATAATAAAAAAAAATAACGGTGGGAATCTTACTTATCTGGTTACCACAGAATTCTGCCAAAACTTGCACCGATAAAACTTGTGTACATGCCATATTTTTAGGACACTTTTTGGAATATTTTGTGGCACTCACAACAGGAGGTAGTGGCTTAGTAGTAAGGGGGCTTATAAAATATGGGGTGTGGCATGTGGTTCAACACTGCGTGCCAAAATTTTGCTGAGTTTTTGGCACACTTCGGTATAACGTAAGCCAACTAATAGATGGATAAAAAGTTAAACAACAATGTCTAAGGATGCAAGTTTATTAAACACCATGAACCACTAATACATTTGGCACACTTTTAAGTCTTAGCATATTAGAGAATATGCCCCAAAGTGTTTAATATGACGATTTTGATGTGGATCTCAAGCATGTCAGCAATAAACTCCTCAGCAAAACATATTCTTGTGGATTTATGCTTTCACAATCATTTCATCCACATTTCTCCACTTCAAGTCAAATTAAAAAATATGCAATAAATTGTCACTTTCTCCAACATGTGGAAAAGACTGGTTCAGCTTTCACACTCATTAGTAGTATTATAAGATGCAGTAGATTTCCCACCCTAAAATCCGCAGTGGAAAATCCATACTGCATAGGCTTCACATGTGCATACACTGAGGGTATATTCACACAGATCAGTAGATGAGCTGCAGACATTTCTGTGAAAGAAAATCAGTTCCATTGAATTGTAGGAGGGTGTTTTGGACACAGATAGATTTTTGCAGGTCCTATTCAGATGAAATGACAGATGCGTCCTTTTCTGAAGTAAAATTTCTGTGTGTGAATTTAACCCAAGGCCCCGTTTAGATCTACGTCAGAGGACCTGTTCAGCGATTCCATGAAATCAAATAGCACAGCATGCAACGCTATCTTTTTTGCTCAAATGATAGAGAGATCATGAAGGTAACCTGACAGACGCTATTATAATCAATATGGTCTTTTGAGGGCCATTGGTGCATTATGCAACAGACCCACCATTATTTTTGTTTCTCTGTTTCTGTGATGGAACAAAATACAGTAACACGGGTGTGAACATAACCCTATGAAGGCTGTAACTCAGTAGCAGATGAACTGCATAGTGGATTAACGGAGCTACACAATGCACATATCTACATAAACAAGGTGCATAGCACATATTTAAAGGGTGTTCACACCATGCAGTTTCTGAAAACCTGCTCTTCACAGCCAGTTTCAGGCTCACACTTCCTTTTGGCAGTTCTACAGCAGAGAATGCAATATCAGCTTTGCTATTCCTAGCTGTTTCTTTTAGAGGGGTTTTGCTCATAAGGGTTTAAAAAGTAGACCACAATGCTACAATGGTGTTTTTAGCATTCTGTTTCACAGAGCCACAGGCAGCTTTAGGCTCACACTTCCTGGTTAGGCTGTGGGCGGATCTACAGTATTGATTGGTATTTTAGCTCTGCTATTTATAACTGTGCCTTTTACAGAGAGATGAATGCTAGAGGTTTGTAAACTAAAGTGCACAAGGCTACAGAGCTCTAAAGAGTTAATGTTTGTCAGTAACTTAGATAAACAAGCTCCTGTGCTGGAGAATAGACTCAGCAGAGAGTGAGTCAAAATGGTTAAACAGGGCTGCTGAAGCAATGAGAGAGAAAGGTGGTCAGTGTCTTGCTATATTCCTATAGACCAAAATATGTAGTAAATTGCTTATTTATTAATCCAAACCGTATCAAATATCTATATAATACATTTTTAGAACAGCTTTAAAAATGATAGAAAATAGCACAGGTATACTTAGATTTTTTTGAGTCAGTCCATGACCTCCTAGCAGCATGCATAAATCCACAATGGGATAGCAGGGAGGTAACCTACAGAAACTTGTGTACACAAGAGGCAGATAAAATTTCTTCTAGCTTCTAAACAAAGCAAAAATCAAGAGCGTAATGTCTTTGCTAATAGCCTTATTTATTTTTGCCCATGTTTAACACTAATCATTGTGGTGAGAACCCCCTTTAAGTCAAGCAATGATGACTGAAGCAAGTATGTAATATGCAGGGATTATATTGAAAGGCTGTTTTTCATGACTTGTCAATACAAAACCTCATTAGTACCTGAAGAGCAGAATTCTAACCATCCAAGCATAGATGAATAATTAATATAATCAATGATGAACAATACTTTTCATATTTACTGTTGATTTTTTACTCATTTCCATGGGACAATTATCAACACGAATGCTCATAGTTCTGATTGATAGGCTTTGGAATAAATGGGCCTGTACAAAGCAGACATGTCCAATATCTCCTAGCAACTAAACAGAGATAAGCTTTGATCAGTGTAAGGTAATAGGGCACAGTCTACCTGCCAAAGGTCACACTTGTCCTGCTCAATGAAAGAGAAACAGAATAGTGGATATAATATCACATAATGAGTAAACAGTGGTTGATTCATAATTTCTAAACAGCAGATTTGTGATTGAACAGCCATCACTTCTTGTCAGCTCAACTAGTCCCTGGTGGTTTGGCTTATGACGTAGGTTGAGCATCTCACGGAGGTCACTAAATAGGCTGGGTCTCCCTTATATGTTTACATCCCTGAGCCAGCCTATGTTCAACATTGTGGAAAACTATGTAATTGGCTGTCAGGGATTTGTGCAAAATTGTACTTGGCTAGTAAACAATCCCATCTGTGCCCACTTTCTGAATAAATCATATTTAGTCACTCTTTCACAGAAAATCATTGCAAGCACCATAATGAAGCCTTCTATGCTGCCATTTTCACATCTGTTAACATTGTAAGGTCACATTTACCAGCATTATCTTAAGCAGCCAGTATTTTATTTGATGTATTTAAGACTGAAATCTGAATTTTCTCGTATTTGATTGTATTAACTAACAAAGAAACGATAAGACACGTTCCAATGTGCATCATGAAATAAGTCACATTAGTTCAATATCGTTATGAAGAAGACGAGCCTTAAAAGGCATTGTAACACCTCTGATGTGTTTGAGCCGCATTGTGTGTTTGCCTTCCACGTTTTAATGAAACAGAGGCATCAATTTTCACAAATAAAGCATTTAACACAGTCAAATGATCCAGCAAACCAGATATCTATGGAAAGGATCACCTTTGTGTCTTTGCACATAACTAATATTGAACTCATCATAATAGCAGCACCAGCTGCCCGGACGATATCATCTTTTCAAAGAAACCAGTCAAAAGCCTGATAACCTTTACCATAGAAAACAATTACAGGTATTTAGTGTCTGAAAAAAAATGAGGGGCGGGGGGAATTGGGGAAAGGTGTGGAAATTGACATTTCTAGAGACATTCAAAGACCTAAAATCAATGTTTGGAGAAAGTAATGATGGCCTTGAGGTATTTCATACTGACAGCTGCTGCCTGGAATACGGAATGCCATAAAAAGCTGTCTGTTTATTAAAGAAATGTGCATAACAAGCATCAGTCAGGTTTATCACATCTTTTTGCCGGCATTAATCCCTTATCACACTCTAGCAAGTTGCTTTTAAGGCTCCTTACCTTTTGCTGAATATTTAAGCCAGCTGCTGCTTCTGAACCAAGTCCAGTGTCACTTCAGTGGCTGCAAAGCAAGAATGCAGACAGCCAGCCAGCCATCCCCATGCTATCACTGGCTCCTCTTTACTTTAGCACAATGCACCCAGCCTCTACCGGTCATGCCTTTGATAAACTTACAGACACTAAAGTGACATACTGGAGGGTTTTTGGCATGCTACCGACTTGCTATTCTATGTTCCTATATTGGAGTATCTAAAATTAGCAGAAATGCCGGCTAAACTATTGCAGCTCAGTCATAATGCTAACATTGTAGACTGGAATTGTCACCCTATGTCTGTGACACTGTGTGGTGTCATAACATTTAACACTTATTACATCAATGACAGTGGAACGGGACAGAATGCAGATGCCATCACCAGACACTGAAATAGGTGAATCCATACGAACCATACATATACTAAACATTATCAATACAAAGGTCTATGCCATATTCCTCTCTAACTTGACAGGACTCCAGATCAAGTACCAGTCTTGTATGGATGAGCAGATCAAATATGTATACAGTGAACAGACATGTCACCTAAGTCTTCCAAAGCATAAACTTAATGAAAAGAACAAAAATGATACCCGACTGCATATTAGAGAATACATGCAACAAAAATGTCACATATGGAGGCAAGCTGGGAATACAAAACGTGAATATTTATCCCTGGTACAAAAAATACATATTTTTATGCAATAAGAAGAATTTTCATAACAAGTTTCCCTATGAAAGTTAAGTAGCCCTTTAACCCATTCATTGTCTATGCAAAAACATACAATGTGTTGATGTGTACTGCACAGAAAATCGTGAATACACCCGAAGCCCCTTATATATCAATGAAGACTGCAGAGTTAAAGGCAGCAGTCCAAATAGGCTTAAATGCTTTCTGATCCACTCTGCCATTCCTGAATGTCAATGTGCAGCATGCTTCTCATGCCATTTAAATACCCGGATCTTAAGAGAACAGTATAAATGCATTCATTGCTCCATTACAACTCAAAGCCTTCTGCACTCTCCAGGCAAGTGCAGCATTTCTTTGTTATGTACAGCTAATAACCCCTACTATTTATTAGGGGACATAGAATGGATCCCATATAGCACTGGTTGTGGAAATATAGGTTCCATAAAAGGAAGAAAACATTGAAGAATAATAGCCATTGCATATTTCTGAATAACATGAAATGCACATTTAGCAACACAAGACATGCTCTGCAGCAGCGGCTTACAATAGGTGAAGATAACATGTATTATACATATATGTGTGGATAATACAAGTCAATCCCCTTCCGCACAGCATCCTTCACAATAACCTAAATATATATCCATTCCTCCAAAGATAACAGGAAGCCAGAGGTTCATTGCACAATGGTTCTGCTAGACAAGCTCCAGTGTACAGCATAAAACAATGCATATAGACATTGCAAGGGACAGACACATACCCAGCCATATCCTACCTTATTGTCATCCTCAGCCTCTCCATCATGCTGATTTTTTTAAGTCACCTATACTGATCCATCTCATTTTCAAATGGAGACAGGCATTATTCTCCCTGATAGAATAAGCCTCAGCTGTGCTGAGCTATATATTTTTCCAGAGCGGATGCCTAGAATTTTCTGCACAAACCAGACACAGCCACAAACTGCAGCTGAGCTCCCTTTCTCCCCTCCCTTTAAGAGATGAAGCTAGTGCTCCCCTTAGTCTCTCCCAGCCTGTTCTTGCTGTCTTTCCTCTTTCTCCCCCTCCCCCTCCAATCCAAACTCAGTGCAGCCCAGTCAGGGTCATTTACATTTCTCAGCATGATGACCCCTCTACATCCTTTCTTGTGCACTGTTTGTAGGGTCTGGTACGCTTAAAGGTAATGTTATATAAAATGGAGAAAGCAAATAAAGACATTTTTACGCAAATATATATAATGACAACCAGCATTACATAGAAAACATATGATGGTGTATTACTTACGTTCACTGGCCAATTTTGAAAAATATTTTCTGAAATATATGATCTTTCTATATAGAAATGCGATCCCTCTTTACAAACTACATTATTATTCCAGTTTTTTTTTCAGGAGGGGGTTGGTAGAATTTTCTTCAGCTAGGGCTGTGGAAAAGCAAATTTACTTCTCCTCCCCCAGGTATCAGCTGAAGTAATAAGGATGATTTGAAAGCAGATGACCTCTCTGACATTACCAGTGTTTCTCCGCATCAGCTGAACCCCAGTGTAGATACTAATGGCGGAGGAAATTTATCATTGCTTATTGAGAATAAGATTAGCTGCAGGATATATGGAGAATACATTGTATTTTTCCATCTATATTCAAAAACAAAAGGACATTAAAATGCATACAATAATACATAAATAGACTTAAATGGGTTTCATAACAAATAAAAAAAAGTTAGCTGTGACCAGTAGTCGGGGTATATGGGCACATCAAAACTGCACCTAAGTAAACAAAGACCAGTGGGGATTACTGGAGTGGTAAAAGGTTTATTGGGCGAGTAATGGTTATGTTATCACATTTCCTCTCTTTGACCAACTTTTTATCATTACACTTAAGCTATGTTCACACGGCTTAAAATGGGCCGTATTTCAGTCCGTAATTACGCGCCGTACTGCGCAAATTACGGCTTGAATACGTCCCAGTTATTACGGTAATCCACAGTTTTCACAGAGAACTATGGATTACGTCTCCTCTCCCTGCTCGGCGAATCCGCCGTGGGGGGAGATAAGTGACAGGTCATTTACTAGCGGTGTATACGCGCCGCTAGTAATGATAGTCTATGGGCCGACGAGGTGCCGGCCCCCCGCTCCCGCCCCCGTCCACACGGCATAATTGCGGGGCGTGATTACGCCCCGCAAATAAGCCGTGTGAACATAGCCTTACAAAATGGGTTGTCCAATATTTTCAAAAAAGGGGAGTACTTGCTCCTCTGGCTGCTGTCACTTCAGGGCAACGTAGCTCCGGTGTTCTCTGCCAACCGATGATGTCCCAGCTGATCACTGGCATAAGCAGTCATTGTTCACATGATGCTGCAATCAATCATTGGCCTTAGCAGTCAAGTGCCATACAGAATGTTGGGGACAAAGATTGGCTGTTAGGTCAGCAATAGAACCATAGCAGTTACTGGAAGGGGTTTTACAACAAAGACATTTCATGCCTGGTTTGTCCTGCTTCAGTTTTCAGTGTGTTCAAAAGGGAGCGTGTATGAATTATTTGAACTGCTTATCATGTGACCCAGCAGGCTTGACATCACCATGCCTTTTCCCCACAGTGTGCGCATTCTAGTCAAACAAAGGTCTGTTTATGCAAAGAGCTGTGAGTAACTGCAATGTAGTTGAGTGGTTAGCACTTCTGTCCTCCAGCAGAGAACCAAATATGTGTTTTTTTCCCCTCAATGCACATACTTTATTGAGGTTCCTTTTTTTTTTTATTAATTTGCACTGTTTGACTAATTACTTAGGAGTACAAAGGACATGAGTAGAATGACAGCATCTGGGGTTAAACACTCGCTCAGCAGTGAGTATCTGTGATTACTAAGCAGGTAAAAGACTGACAGTAGCTGCCCTGAGAGAAGAGGTGATGCCTGAGGACTGAGGATCACTGGTCGGATCCCAAATAGGCAAGCTGTACTATGGATCGCTAAGGAAGAAGCTAAAACAAAAATGGTACAGAATATTTAACAATGATGAAGGGTGAAAATATTTATTATTTAATTTGCAAGCTGTCTACATCAAGTGTACTTCATTGTAAAACCTCTTTAATGTCTTGTTTTTTTTTCATTTTAGAGCAGTCTCAGCCAGTACTCTCTTTTTCAAAAATGTTGAACAACCCCTTTAAGGCATTTAGAACTTAACAAATATATTACACTACTTATGGAAGTTTGTTTCCTCTACTAACCATTGTGTTTAGGGACCTTGGCAAAGTACTTAAGATGAACAGTGAAATAAATTTATCGTAATTCATCACAAAAAGTTATATTCTTTAAAGGGGTTTTATCGTTACAAAGATCATGTCTCAGATTATGGGGACTCTAAAAATAAGCACTTTTGTAATTGGGTTGCATTACCTCAGTCACTTGGTTTAGCAGATATGAGCTTTTCTGTAAATCTGTGTTCTATTTCTGCTGTTGCTGGTCGGCAACGCCCCCTGGTCAGATTCCGCTCCCTAGACAGGCCCCCTGCACTGTGATTGGCTGGCTGACATTTCAATCAACCTGTTGGGATACGCCCCTAAACAGGAAACGCCCCACCACGCCCCCTGCGCTGTGATTGGCTGCCTGCACACTCTATGTTTACTCCCCTTTGAGCTGTTAAAATCGATAGTGAAACCAAGGTCTGCTGGCTGTATGTACATCTCCCAGCTCTAGGGTGAAGGATCTGGGCAATGACTGCCTGTTTAAAGGGCTTTTGCCAAGAGGTTGATTCACCTCCTCACAGGTCCAGTCCTTAAGCTGCTACTTTGAAAAGAGGACGTTCTGTTCCTCAGATCTAATGAAAGCCCCGCCTCCTTATGACATCATCATCTGTAGTGTATAACATAAGGAGTCAACACAGCATTTGTACAAGCTGTATGTGTAGTCTAGTGCTTAGCTGATCCACTCTGCAAGAGGGAGGTTTGGAGTTCAAGCCCCATCAGTAGTTTTTTTACATTTTCTTTTATAAATTGTACACATATGTAAAGATATGAAAATCTATGTGCAAACATCTATAATTTTATATACACACACAAAGCTCCCCTATATAGTGTCCCGTCCTCACAGTCACACCAAGCACTTCCAACATATGTGATACAATGCATATACTCTGGGGGATGAGACATGATATAGGGGAGCTATGTATATGTACATATATCATTATAGAGATTGACATATATATTGTAGGTCTCTCTACATATGTGTAGAATTTAGGGGGGAAAAAAAATAATCTGTGAGGGACTAGAACTCCAAACCCCTTCCTTGTAAAGCCAAAGCCCTACCACAGCACCACGAGCCCAAGTTAGTTGCAGGTTGAGCAGGATCTTCTCTCAAAGCTGAGTGCTTCTCTCCCCATTGTTTTCACACATGTCACTGACAGCAAGCAGAGATCTTTACTTGAAGCTGACATTTGTCCTTGTAGTTGAGTAAAGATCTCTGCCTGTTGTCAGTACAATTTGAGTGAACACCACTAGAAGTGAAAACTGCTGGCTTGCAGCGTAATTTGTGTGATAAGAGATATAATAGGTGCTTGCTGGAGGTTGTGGAGCCTGAAGGCTGCAGATATAAGCATGCAGGAGGCTACAGAGCTGTTTTATCCAGACAACCTTCTGCTTCTACTGCCTAACCCAGAATATTGATGTCACAGTTCTTCAGTGAGCAGAGACATGCCTCCTGGGAGGAGAGACACGCCTGCTGAGAGAAGAGACACGCCCCTGGATTTCAAACTCAATCTCAGAGAATTAGCAAAACAGCACGAACAGCTCAAACAATAAAACTCCTTTAATCTATTCTCACCACAGACTATTTTTTTCATTGTCTTTGTTGTTTCCGCCATGCCCTCCAAAAGCCTTAATTTTTTTATTTTTCCATTTGTAACTAACAGGCATTACCTGCCACATATGGTGTCAGCTCAGTGAGCCAGCTGCATACTCCTTTATCGACATTACGACATAAATGTACGTCAAACATTGGTAAGCAAGTAAAACAGTTACAGATTTTCCTTCATACTCAGACTGATGATAAAAGTGAACAAGGGGACTTTATATAGTATTCATTCTAATTTTTTTTAATTTTCACTCTATTTAACGTCCTGGGGAACATTTATTGTGGCAATTGAGCCAGAATTCTAGGACAATTTGCACTAAAATATTGGTTTATATTCTACACTACATATTATTATATGTTTGTCAAAGTTTCTAGACACTTCTGTGCCTCATCTGACAAACAGAGCATGACCTTGGTGAAATGGGCATGGCTTAGCGCTGTGGAGCAATTTGTGGCATACGGTAAGTCAACTAATAGAAGGTGTAAATTTCAACTGGACAGTCTAAACATGCACCAGATTTATCGACACTAAGATACATGTGGCACATTGTAAGACCTTCTAAGTTTACACTAAGTATTAGACAGAATTGATAAATTGTCTGTGACTATAAACAGGGGCACAACCAGAAATTTCAGTTGGAGAGGGGAAGGACAGATATTTACAATTGTGGCATTCCCTTTCTGGTCCATATACTTCCAAGTGGTACGGTATATTCATTTTCTCTAAGGGTATGTTCACACGGCGTACTGGGGCACATACTGTACGTGCTGCAGTACACCATGTGTTTTGAATGTATGTGCTGATCAGCGTGTACTTCCAAGAACAGGGTAGCTATGAATTACCATAATTGCGGCACTCATTTCATCCGTGTTAAAGTGCAAATACGCAATGAAATGCGTGACGAAATTACACCTGGTGAACATACCCTTAAGATCCGTCCACATGGCACAGGAATTTGAGTTGGATTTTCAGATGTTTTTCGGACTTGAAAACCATCTGTAAACTGCCTGTCAACCCTCCTCATAGACTTTTTTAGAAAACGAGTTTGTATCTACACAGCTTGGGTTTTCAAAGGGAAATCCGACCTTTAAAAAAAATTTGAACGTGTTAATTCTTTTGGGTGGGTTTTTAAGGGGGAACAGAACTGTTTTAATGCAAAGGGGCGGGGAATCCAAAAGAGCCCCCCAGAAATTTCCCCACTTTTTTTCAAAAAACAACAAAATACCTGATCCGACCAGTATTTTGTGCCGTGTGGACGAACCCTAACAGAGACTGAGGTAATGTTCGCTTACATCATAGAAAATCTGGAGGGAGGCTTTAGTCAGGAATTTTCTTCTGCTGAGACCAGATTTTTTTTTTTTTTTTTTTAAGCAGAAAGAAGGGCAGCTTGTTATGAATAATTGATTTAAAGATTACATTGACTGTCAGGGACTAAAATCCCTGTAGAATAGTTATCAACTGATCTCTGAATATCTTGATTACAATAAGGAACTATTTTTTATCCAAGCTGAATCTGCAGGAGCATCTGTTGATGTCATTCCATCCATGCTACCTTAAAACAGATCATGAACATATCTTTTGAGGAACTTCATAAGGATCTAAGAAAAATTTTTGCACTTCTGAACTTGCCATAACCTGGCTATTCAACTTTACTCGTTGTGTCACCACTCACAGTCCAGGTCCAGGAAGTCTTTGTTTCTTAGTAAAGGTTAATGCTGTTCTTTTGAAGTAGCCTAAAAATGACATGTACCTTTTTTCTCATTTTCTTCTCTAATGACAGTAAAACTTGCCTTGGAGAAGTGACAACATCTCTTGGATGGTGCTAGGTTTCCTGTAACCATCTACACTGGCCATAACAATCTGCATGTAAACTTAACCCATGGCAAGCATATGAGTCCTCTTTTTCTCAACCTTTCACTTCACCTTTAATCCAGCCGAGACAATTTCAAGGTCATTTGATTTTTCACTAAGGACCTGACATATGTCATCAACCAAACTATATACTTGCTAGAAACTGTCAGTCCTGGAGATCTATTTAAAGGTATATCATCCTGTGATACCTTGCCTGCTGATTGAGGTTTGCACCCTTTACGCTAGTCCTTCTGATGGTGATTGACTGTGATTCTAAGCGCACCCTTGCTTTTGAATATAATTTATGGCTAATCCGTAAAATTATTAATTTGGTATTTGTTGTTCTACTCTTTGCTTTGACACTTGGTTCCATTGCTGACCATGCTTCTGTTTCATTATCTGGCCTATTGCTTCCTGACTGCTCTCTTGGTGAAGACCATTGGCTCTGTTCCTCAGAGTGCTACCATTGTGTGTGTGCTAAATCCACCAATCTGTGATTACTTTGGTCCATACTTCCATAAATGGTCAGCTTCAATGAATCATATTCTTTTCTAAATTATTTGGACAGCTGGGTGCGTGCACATTGTTTACCTGGGAGAGAGATGGTACTGGGATGCACTATGGTGAAACAGGAAGTCAACAACAGCAGTGTGAAGCTCTAGGGATTGTTAGAAAATAATATTGGAAAACTGGTGTATAAAGTCTTGTTACATAAAATTTGACTTTTGATTTTGACTTTTAAAAAGGGTTAACTATTGGTGAATTTTATAGTAAATTCATAATCTGAACTGTAAATTTGGAAGTTTAGAAAAAACTTGACTACCTGAAGGATAGCTATGCAGAGGTAAGTTTTCTACTTGAGGGCAGCATAAGATACAGGGAGAGATGCAACATTTAAAAAAAAATTTTCCATGAAAATACTGAATAAATCATAAAAACTTATACATAATAAACTTATACATAATATGATATGATGCCTTAAATTAGGTAGGTAGATATGCGCTTATGATGATATGATGACCAGAGCCCTTCAACAGTACTGTATATTAGCAAAAGTGATGTTAAGTCTGTATGCGACCAAATTACTTTATGATATTATATAAACAGCCTGAAATCTGTTTGATTTGGTTCATCGGAAGCATTAATCGATGTCAACAGATCAAGAATTTTGTTCTGTTCTCCACAGCTGCATTGTTTTCAACGTCTGGGAATTTTATAAATCCCTGTTGCAAAATCGCTATAAATCTCCTGCCTTCTTCACTTTCAACATGCGGTTTTTTAAATGCCATTTACATCACTTCAATCAAACGTTCAACTATGTAGCAATACAATGCTGACATCTTACACAATCCTGTTTGTGAAACTGACAGCTGCTGAGGAAGGAGATGCAGAAGTAGTTAATTTTTAGGTATCTACACAACAGATGAAATAAAGCCAATCATATTTATCAACCCATGTAGAACAGGGTATGTCAAAGAGACCTAAGGCTATGTCTCCACAGCAAAGTTAAAATACCATCGGAAATCCGGATTTTCAGTTTCCCGCTGGGCTGCACGGGAATCTGACGGGAATCCAGCGGAAGATAGAACATGTTCCATATTCTGCCGGCCGGCGGCGTCAGTAGATTACAGCACAGATTTTCTATTGATGTCTACACAGTGCTGGGTACAGTCGGATTTTCGGCAGATTCAAAATACTGAATCCGCTTACAGTGCTGTGTAGACATAGCCTAAGACTTCAGTACGGGTATTATGGCAATGACAAGCTAGATTTCAGTGGTTAACATACATGTTCCATTTATGTATTTTAGGATCGAACTTATTTATTATAGCATGTTAACAGAGAGAGTAACTGTGCTGTGCAGCAATGACTAGGATATGAGAAAGTAAAATAATCCAACAGGAACCTTTTACATAAAGCTTCATTGCAAATCTTTTAAATGAATTAGAATGCTCAGAAAATCTGATCATGAAAAGCCATAAGTAAAAGCCATAAATAAGTCAAGAGTCGTGTTGAGCGAACAGTAAAAAGTTCTAGTTTGATTAGAACCTCGAACTTTCGTGAGTTCGGTTCGAAGTTCTATTTGAACTCGAACTTCAAACCCCATTAAAGTCAATGGGAGACTATGTTCTGGTTAATTTTTATACCTATACAGGTAAGGAGAAGCTGGATTGCCATCCATAACAGTAAACTGGATATATGGAACAACTCAGTGAAGAAAATTTGGCTCTAAGAGTGACAGAAAAAAAATTGAGAGGTTAAAATACTTAATTCCTTTCAATGGCTAACTGAAAAGATGAGGACAGCTTGCAAGCAGGAGCGTAGTTATAGGAGGTGCAGCGGTAGCAGCTGCTATGGAGCCCTGCATCCTGAGGGGTCTCAAAAGCCCCTTTGACACATAAGAGATTTGGAGACGGTGTGTTATACAATCACTGAACCCCCAAAACTGCAAAAACTTAACTTTTGGGCACTGAGTATGATCTAGCAAATCCAAACACTCTGTATGATCTATGTATATGTATATGAGAGTTAGGCGTTATGTAAGCCTGCAAATGTCACCAAATAACAGCTTCTGGGTGTGGGAAAGATGCAGCCAGCAATACCAAACTGCCTAACTATTGATGTCTATAGAGAGGAAAATGCTATCTAACTAACTAAGAGCAGCCTGTACAGTACTATTTGCTCTGTTTTGGGGCCGTGCACATGGTGGCAGGGGGGGGGGGGGGGCGGCTTTTCTCTGCAGTTTGCAGAGAAAAGACCGC
>JAODAL010016660.1:0-80027 GCA_025379985.1 Phyllomedusa bahiana | reverse complement strand
GAAAAGGGCACTTTATCTATGTTTTATCTTTCCTTACTTCTGGTCCCATTCATTGGCGGATTTCCATGAGCATTTTGGGCAGTTTTTCCCAAAGTCTGAAAGGAAAAACATCCATTCTTTGGATATATATTGTTTTTATATATTAATGATGCAGTTTTTTCAGGCATGGTGCGAAACATCACTCGTTTGCCGAAATTTGGGCAATGAATCAGATTCCCCCCGTTGAGGGGGGATTTTATGCAAATTTGCAGCCAAAAGTGCACAAATATAAAAATCCACAGCAGGGATCTATATGGGGGAGATAAACATCCCGGGCCCACTTTATTGGGACACAGCTATAACTTGACCCCTTTTTTTTCCCTTCAAATCTCAATTCTTGTGGATAGATTCCCAAGGTGTTTCAAAGTCTAAATTTGGGTACCAAGGGGCCCCAAAGATTCCCAAGAAAATTTTCCCCCCAACCATGACCCCACCACCACCCACCCTTAAACCGTTGATACAAAGGCGGGTGGTCATGCTTTCATTTGTTGCCCCCAAATTCTAAACCCTACCTCCGAATGTCGCAGCAAAAATCGAGATCATCAGACCAGGCAACGTTTTTCCCAAATCTTCTACGCCAAATTTCGATGAGCTTGGCAAATTGGGCCTCAGTTTCCTTTCTTAGCTGAAAGGAGGGCCCCGGTGTGGTTTTGCTGCTGTACCCATCTGCCTAAAAGTTCGCCGTCTGTGCGTTCGAGATGCTTTTCTGCCTACCTTGGTTTTTTTTTTGGGGGGTGGCTTTTGAGTCATTTTTCCTTTCATCCCAAAATAGTTCTCCCCATTCCCTTTTGACCCTGGCATAAACAAGGCATTTTCCCCCCATGGACCCCGCTCACGGATGTTTTTTTTTTTTGGGGACCATTCTCTGTAAACCCTAAGATGGTTGTCGTGAAAATCAAGGATCACATTTTCTGAAATCCAGACCGCCCTTTGCCCCAACAACCATGCCACTTTTAAAAAGGCACTAAAAATCACCTTTTTTCCCCCATATGATGGGGTTTTAAAAACTGCGGGAGTTTGTCTTGACATTTCTACTCCAAAAATCCCACGATTCCCCGCCTTTGTGAGGGGCTGATTAAAATTTTTAAGTTTTAAACAAAGCAGTTGGACAGGTGTACCTAATAAAAGGGGCCGGGAAAGAGTTTTAAATTATTTATATATATATATTAATATATATTAAATATATTTATATAAATATATAAAAATTTTTATAATATATAATTTTTTTAAAATTTTATTATAATTTATATATTTTTTATATAAAAGGATACTGGGGGATATTAGGACTATTCCACACGGATGAGTTTTTAAAAATTGTAATCCACGCAGATTGTGATTTAAAGATATTTGTTAAAACCCAAAAAAATTAAAAAAATTTCCCATTGATCTCAATAGAAAAAAAACTTTGTATTTTCTTACAACATTTTGCAACAAAAGGGTTTTCCCAAAACCCAGATGCTGGGGGTAACAAAACTTTTGAACATTTTTTCCGCGTTTTTTTTTGGGTGGAAAAAAACACGTAAAAAATTTACTTTTCAAGTCAATGGGAAGATAAAAAAATTTTTGTTTTTAAAATGCCCCCTTAAAACCTGTATGTTTTTTTAAATGCGAATTTTGGCCCCCAAAAAACCCAAAGAAAAATAAAGGGGGTTTTGTTTCTGCCCTTTTAAACAGAAGAAAAAAAAAAAGCACAATGCAATAAAGAAAAATTTTCCTTTGAAAATTTTCCCAGACGAGAAATTTTGCAATGGCGAAATCCAAACGCAAAAATTTTTAATCTTGCTCAGGGGAAAAAGAAAGGGGTTTCTAACTTTTTTTTTAACAGACAAGAGACATTCTTTTGCCCCCATTTTTTTTTCCCCCCAAACTTATTTCCCTTACTGTCTTTAAAGGGGTTTATTTTTAATTTTTTTTTTAACAAGCCATCTTAGAAAAACCCCATACCCAAAAGGTTTAACGTAGCAGCTATAGTAATACTTTTTTGGCAAAATAGCCCTTTTAAACCCACTTATCATCTTTGTGAGCCTTTTTTTTAAACCCCCATTTGGGAACCCCTGACTGTTTAAAGAGAAATTGTGCAGCAATGCACACAAAATGGGGGCACCCGGGCACTCCTAAAAAACCCCCCTTAATATTTGCTTGCTCTAAATTTCTTTCCCAAAATTCATTTAAATAGATTCGTTCAAATATTTAATTACAGTTGATAACGCGGTCTTTGGGGGTTTACCTTTTCTGTAAAAAACGGTTTGGGAAGGCTTTGGGGGCCCGCACTAATGCAAAAAAAGGGTAAAAGATGGCATGATGGGGACGAATGTACTACAGGGGTTTTAAAACATTTTTGTCTCAGGCAAAAGAAGGGGAAAAGTCTGTGCTGATCCCCAAACCCAGCACAAAAAAAACCAAATTCTGCAGGACTGATATTTTTTTATTTTTAGGGTTTTTCCCTTTAGGGGGACGGGGTGGGAAAGTTTTGGGGCCGTGAAAATTTCCATCTTTTGGTAACAAAAATAAACGTTTTTGGCAGTAATTTTTAAAAATAAGCTCCACAACAGGGGGATTTTCTTTTTCAAATTTATACTCCCCCCCCCAGGGGCCTTTTTTACCTTCAGGGGTTTAGATTTTGGACATAAAATTTGCTGTTCATCAAGTTTTTTGGGGATGTATTTGGAAAAGGGAAAGTGCAGACCCGCATCCCTCATTCATTAAAAAGGGCTGCCAAGAAAACCAAATGAAATATCCAAAAAAAATGGGAAAAAGGGAGAACATAAATAAATGGTTTTTCCCCCCAAAAGGGAATTTTGGGTTTTAAAGGGATGTTTTCTTGGAAACAAAGAAATTTATCAGGATCCCCCTTTTACTCGGGCCTCATTTGCCTTAGTATATGTCCCCGAAGTAACCCCATGCCCCAGGGTTTTTTAAATGGGGGGTTTTGCAACCCGGGAAATTTGGAAATCTTTCCCTGGCCTTGCTGCAATAGAAACCCTTTCTTTTTGCACCGACTGACTGCTGATTGCTATAGATTGTTTTTTATACAACAAGGCGGAGGGGAAGGGGGGGGAAGAGCAGCATCCTTATTCAATTTTTGAACCAAGGACGGTAAAGCTTGTGACCCCTGGTGCAAATCTTTCAACGGGGAACCATATTTCCCCTGGACAAGGGCCATACTGACACCCTGGCACCAAACTCCCCCCACCCACATAAAATATCCACTATTTTTTTGTCATTACCTCCCCACTTTCTAAAATAAACCCACTTAATCACAAACAAAAAAGGGCGCAGAGAAACCCCCTTTTAACAATGTCAGGGACAGATATGCACCCCTTGTTATCGGGGACAATTTATGCTGCCATAACAAGCTCCAATATAACCTAAAACACCCCCAGGGAAGATCAAAATTTGGCCCACCCACTCGGGGTCACCATCACATTAAAACCACTAATCAACAAGAAAAAAAATAACCCCTGACATAGGCCCAAGGGAGACGTCCTCTCTGATGGGGTTGTTCCTTCCCCTTTTTCTTCTCCATCCCCTCCAAACCTCCATATGTCTTCCCTGATGAGTCTTTCCTTCCCCTTTTTTCTCCTTCCGGTACAGAATACAATAAGTCTTTTCCTGACCATTACTCATCCCTGTAAAATTTTCCCCAAAAAAAATCTTAGACCCTCCCTTTTTCCCGCACTTCCCCCCTCTGTTCAAACTCCCCCCCCCAAAAGTCCAAAAAGTAAAATTCCCCCTTTTGGTCCTCACACAGTAATTGTACCCCCAAACACGAAAATGCCCCCAGCCAAATTAAAAGGGCCCCCAAAGGCCACCGTAAAATAGGTCCCTACCCCAAAATAGAAAAAGGCACTTAGTTAGATCCTTTTTTGGGTTTTTAGACTCTAAAAAAAATTTGTAATTTAAAAAAGTCAGATAAGTGGATGAAATAAATAGGCCCCCATTAGACCTCCCCCGTAGATAGGAAAATAGGGACCCTCCAAATCGGAAATACCCCTCATAAGTTTACATATCACAGTAGGTAAGATGTACATAAACCCCACTAGGGCCCTCGTGGGTATACAACCCCCCCCATAGATAGAAAGTTAAAGGTCCCCCAAGAAATAGCCAGGTAATAGTTCCCCCTTAGGTAACTATATAACCCCCCCCCCCCCGAAAATTGGTGGTAACAGGGGCCCCCTCCCCTAATTAGGAGGAGCCAGGGCCCCTTCGCAGTAAATAAGAGGGAACGGGCCGCTCCCATAAAAAAGGGAAAGGGAACGGGCCACCCCAGTATAAGCAAGTATATATTGCCCCCCATTATTAGGGACCCCCCAGTTTCCCAAAAGGACTGGACTCACAGGTAAAAGGACCTATTTAGGGAGCTAGGGACCCCTAAAGGGAGTTGGGAGCCCCTAAGGGAGCTAGGGGGCCCATAGTGGCTAGGGGGCCCCAATAGGAATAGGCCCCAAAAAGGGGGTTAGGGAGGCCCTAAAGGAGGCTAGGGCGGCCATATAGGTTTATTGAGTCCTAAAGGGGGGAAGGGAGCTCATATAGGGGGTAGGACCCCCAAAAGGGGGGTCAGGGAGGGCACATAAGGGTAAAAGGGGGCCCCAAAACGGTTTTGGGGAGGCCATATAAGGGGTCAGAGAGCCCATATAGGGGACTAGGGAGGCCACATAGGGCGTCAGAGAGGCCATATAGGGGGCTAGGGAGCCCGTATTGGGGGTCAGGAAGGCCGTATAGAGGACTAGGAAGGCCGTATAGGGGGTCAGGGAGGCCATATAGGGGGCTAGGGAGGCCATATAGGTGGTCAGAGAGGCCATATATGGGGTCGGGGAGGCCATATATGGGGTCGGGGAGGCCATATAGGGGGCTAGGGAGCCCTTATTAAAAATAAAAAAATACTCACCTGTCCTGTCACTCTTCCTTCCTCTTCTCATCTCTTCCTCCCGCTACGAGACACAGGCTGCGGAGAAGACGGCACGATGACTTCATCACATCTGCACGGTGCAAACAGCGGCCTTGATCTTTGCATTGCTAGGTCTATGTGACCCAGCCATGCAGCCATGTGGTGAGGGGGGCCTGAGTTGGCTCCGCTGGCAGTGGGTGCAGGATGATAATTAGAGTTTATGCCCGCTGCTAACAGTAGGGTGTCCATAAAGGAACTACATGTACAAATGTAAAAGTAAAAAAAAGTTTAAAAAGTTAAAAGTAAAATTAGGTAGTGACATATGTGACCCCAATCAGTCACATACCGACTGCAACAGCCAGATGTAAACAGAAGACGGGGAAGATCACCGGCAGCGCTGAAATGGCAGTGAGTGGCAAGGCAAGTATGAATTTGTTTAGTTTATAAAGCAGCAGCAAATTAAATGGACAACCGATTTAAGAGATTAAAGGGGTTTTCTCACTACAAAGATTATCTTTTAACATAAAGGGATTAGCTGCAGCAAGCAAAAGATACATGTACTCTCAGGACTGAAAAGCATGTCTTTATTTGTAATCTTGTTAGAGATAATCTCCTGCTGTTAGAAGTTGAATATGCTAATTACTGCTGTATTACCACCCACAGCCTGAGAAGATGGAGTGAGTGCAAAACTGCCTGTGAGCCAGTGAAACAGCATGCTGAGAAAATCCCTTTAAGTTCAGAAGGACCTGATATGTTGAACAATTTGCCCACAATTTAAAGCAAAGCCGATTATGCTGACCAGAGCTATCCATGAACAGTGCCAAAAGAGTGCCCCCCATTAAACTCCCTTTAAAGTGCGCCTTTGTTACTAGTTCAAAGAGAGCATTCATAATAAACTGCAGTGCCAGCAATACATCCACATAACCAGTGCAGGCAAAAGTCATAATATACTCCTGTAAAGTCTGAATGTATTTTGCAGACTGGTAAATGTCTCAAGTTCTGAGGCCCTGGTGCCAAATTCAGTGATATAACCATTCCTGTTTAAAATACTACTATTGTGGTCTGTGAAGCTGTGCCCTGGTGATCTTATGCACTGCCTATGGTGCCAGTAGCATTGTACAAAACCTGAGGATTTTATTATGTTTCCAAAAAAGTGATAAGTATAGAAAAACAGTAAGGCGTATAGTATGGCCCATACAAGCTGGCCATAGAGTTAAAGTAACTGTCGGCTGATCAGCTAATCTGTCCAATATGGCAGCACAGACGTGAGATGGTTGGACAACTGCTTGCCTCACAATTTCATGTAATATGTCACAGTTCTAAACTATCTAGTAAAAATGCTCATCCTGATCCTTCTGGTTCATAAACAGAACAGCGACTATGAACAATAAATCATCTTATTAAAATACAAGGAGAAAACTTTTTGAAAGTGGAGACGGCATCAAAGTTTTTAATGGTCTTTTGATGTTTCAAGCTGGTTTCTCATTATCATTTAGTATGTCCGCTCTTGTGAACAGCCTCTTTAATTTAATAGGATAAATCATCGTACTTGTCATTTGCATTCTACTATTTAAAGGGGTGTTACCGCCATGCAGTTTGATGGCATGTCCCTAGGAAATCCCATAGATGCAGGTTTCATATCTCGGAAAATGACCCCGAATGTCTAGGTTTAGAATGGAGAGACAGTCATGCTCGCGCACAAGTCTCCGTTCTGTTTTATGGGAGTACTGGAGAAAACAGCCCTCATGGAGAGCAGTGCGCAAGTGCGACCACATCTCTATTCTAAGCCAAGATTTACTGTTTCTGAGCTTGCTGCCAGTCCCACAATGGGACCCACACCTATCACAATTTGATATGCCACCAGAGTGAATGCCAGGAAAAACCCTTCAAGGTGAAATGAGGACAAATAGTAGTGAAATGAATGACATATGCAGTACATTATATATACTTATATTTATGCAGTTTATGAGAATATTTCATTACAATGATGAAACCTCTTGTTAAAAATAGGAAAAAAAATTCTCATCATATGTGAGGTGGTAAAATTAGCTCAGGAAGCAGACACACGTAAATGACAAAGAAATCAAATGTAAGAGCGGGAAGCCTCGTCAATGGGGGTAATGTGAGAACCTCACATAAAGGACACACATGACTGACAGGAGCAGGTTGCTGTAACCCAGGGGAAGTTCCTTTAACGAAACTGTTGGTGTCCTTCATCAACATATAGTAAATAGCATGATATAACTGAGTAGAAATGTCATGCCCTGCTTACGCTGCCGCTGTTCTGTTCATTCCTGCCACTACTTGTGTGGAGTTCTCTATGTCCAGTGTCCTGGTGTCTCTCCAACTCTTCAGCACAGGGATGATGGTTCGGCATCTTCCTCTGCTGTTCGTTTCTGAGCACTCTGATGCCGTCTGACCCTCAGGTCTTAAGTGACCAGTACATGCGAATGGTCAGTGTCAGCCACAGACCTCATAAAGCAAAGGCTTGAGCCCCAGAAATTTGCAAGGAAATATATACGGTTTCATTCAGGAAAAACATGACTTGTTTTCTGACCATATCCTACTAGCTTCCATCCTCAGCCATCCTGACTTTGCTCATTTAAATGTGTTTCCTATCTGCCGCTTGAGTAACTTGTATTGATGTCTTTCGTCCATCCACTCGTCAGCCACTGCTAATGGAAACTACTCTAAGGGTAGCAACCTCACAACTCCCTGTTGGGAAGTCCACACCTTCTTGCTGTGGTTAAGGGTAAAGAATTCACAATCCCTTAAAATTTGCTTCCCACTTTAGCTGATGTCAAATGTGTTGGCATAACAGAGAGTTCATATCATCTCCAGTAGGCCTTGTGTCAACAAGACTACATTGTAAGGCTATTACATTCACTCATCATCTGCTGCCTAGACTACTGTAACATTATTCTTTGTGGCCTCCTATCTAACACTCTTGCTTCCCTTCAGTCCATCTGCAACTCTGCTGTCCAGTTAATCCACCTCTCTTCTTATTCCTCCTCTACGTTCTTCACCTGCCTTTCCTTAACTATTAACCACAAAATACAAGGCTGTCCACAACTTGTCCCCTCCATACACATCTATCTTAATCTCCTGATGCCTCACCTAAAGTGATCTCCAATCCTAATAAGACCTCTTATTCTTTTCTCCTCTTGTCTGCTTCAGGGCTATATTTACCATTAGGCACCCATGGACTAAGGCTGCACTTTATGAGGAGGTAATACTAGGTAGAATTTTTTTCCTTTTATTTCTTTAAAATCCAGAGAATCAATTAACCCATGCCAACCATTGGTCCATTCTGTGCCATGCCAAGGCCTTCACAACATTCATAGATCACTTATGGTTCCATATCCAAACACAGGTAAGAACACATCTCATGACCAGTCTAAAGTTACTGTGATGAAACCTAATGTGGAGATGACTTAAAATGATTGTATTCCTCTACTGATCAGACACCTAATTTACTTCAGTTTAAATTCCAACAGGAGGAGCCAGAAAGAACAGAAGAATAGACATAATTCTTTCCTAATGTGAGTTTGTGATCTTGAGACCGAATTATAGTTCCAAAGTTGGTGAAAATAACTTCTGTAGCTTAGTATTTCTAGAGGTAGCTACAGGAAAAACAAAAGAGCAAGGTCAAAACTGGCTGATATAGGAAGCAAACAGCGGACAAAGACAAAGGGCGACATGTATGATTCTCGCCACGTCGGGGCGCACCTTTCCGGCAGTTTTCCGGCGAAATCTGCGCCTGATTTATGTCGGCGCCGGGGCGCGCTCATACATACCATGTAAAGTCCGCCGCGCCTCGCCAGTGTGTGGGGCGCAGTGCGGGACTTAGGCGCAGTGCGGAATTGCGCCGAACATGTATTCCGATTCTAGACAGGCTGGAAAACAGCGAGAAATCATTAAAGATGTCCGTGCGGCATGGAGTATGAATCAAAAAATCGCCTTTATAAAGGCGTCAAACATTCTCTGAAAAAGAGCTGAAACCTACTAAAAGAAATACATTAATAAAATCACTTTCCAAAAATCTAGACCGGCGCTACATCGGGAATTAGGATATTGGAAATTGCCGGGAAATACAGTAATTAAAATTCTGTAAGCACTTCTCATTGGTCGGCAGAAACCAGCCAATCAGAATAGGAGCGACAGTGACCCATTAAAACCTATGTAGAAGTATAGACAAAACAGAATCAAAGGCGGGAAAGTGCAAAATACAGTAAAAATGCAGAAAAGAGCTGATTGGTTGAGCAAGCGGGGGCGTTGCTATGCCGCCATCAGAGCGCGAGCTACTTTCTCATAGAGTTCTATGGGGAATAGAAATGCAGAGTGAGCTCTGTTTGTGATTGGCTAACTTAAAAGAGGCACGGTTATTTTGACCAAGGGAAAGCGAGCGACGCTCTTATGGGTTTCTAATGCAATCTGGAATAAAACTATACATGCCTAAATCAAATGATAAGACTACAGAAGTTGTACCGATGTGTATATAAAATGATCAATAATATGGGGGTAAAGAAAAAAAAATATTAATCAATAAAATCATGTTTATTTCTTATTTTATGTTACACTCATACTATTGATCCTTGGCTAACGAAAATAAAGAAATAAAAATGATTTTATTGAATTAATATTGTTTTTTTCGTTACCCCCATATTATTGTTCATTTTATATACACATCGGAACAACTTCTGCAGTCTTACCATTTGATTTCGGCCATGTACAGTTTTATTCCAGATTGCATTAGAAAACCCATAAGAGCGTCGCTCGCTCTTCCATTGGTCCAAATAACCGCTCCTCTTTTAAGTTAGCCAATCACAAACAGAGCTCGCTATGCATTTCTTTTCCCCATAGGACGCTATGAGAAAGTAGCTCGCGTTCTGATTGGCCGGGATAGCCAAGCCCCCGCTAGCTCAACCAATCAGCTCTTTTCTGCATTTTTACTGTATTTTGAACTGTCCCGCCTTTGAATTTGATTGGTCAATACTTCTCCATAGGTTTTAATGGGTCACTGTTGCTCCTATTCTGATTGGCTGGTTTATGCCGACCAATGAGAATAGCTTTCAGAATTTGAATTACTGTATTTCCCGGCAATTTCCAATATCCTAATTCCTGATATTGCGCTGTTCTAGATTTTTGGAAAGTGTTTTTTTTTATTTTTTTTTATTTTTAAGGTTTGAGCTCTTTTTCTGATAATGTTTTACGCCTAATAAAGGCGATTTTTTTCGGAATCATACTCCATGCCGTACGGAGCTGAGCGCCGAGATTTCTGTCGTGATCTTCTATCTGCTTCCTCTCATGTGCCGTTCTCGCTTCACTTCACCTCCGACGGAGCATTTAGACCAAAATCAACTAGGTCTGCCTGTCGGAGCTGCCGAGCGCTGCAGTGCGCCGCACTTTGCCGACTCGCGATCATACATGCCTCGGAGTTTTCGAGCGAGCCGGGTCCCGCCCCGGAACGCCTACACCGCGCCCACACCGGACCCATTGCACGCCCCTTCATGCGGGGCGCAGCTGAAAGTGGCGAACGCTGCGCCTAACATCGCATACCTGCGTCCGACGGGGGATTCGGGCCAGTGAGGCGCAGGTTATGCCAGAAAACAGGCGAAAAGCCCGTTCATACATGTCGCCCAAAAAGAGAATCTCTTAGGCCTCATTCACACGGCTTATTTCGGAACGGATTTGCCGCCGTATTTACGATTGTAAATCCATTCCGAAATCAGTTTGAAATAAGTGGCAGGCCATTTAATATTGGTTTTAATGGGAAATACGCGTCGTCGTTCAGACGACATGTATTTCCGTGCCGTATTGCCACCGCGTATTTGCGCCCGCAATACGGCCGGAAAAACAATCAGCCTGTCAATTATTGTGCCGAATTTCGCGACGGATTCACCCCAAATAATGAATGGGGATTGTAAATCCATCGCGAAATACATGCCGAACTTAATGATACTTATTTCAAACTGATTTGCAACTGATTTCGGAACGTATTTCCGATCGGAAATCCGACGTAAATACGTTCTGAAATAAGCCATGTGAACATAGCCTTAGGCTGTGGCCAAATGGCATAGAAAAACGATCATATTTTCGTCAGTTTTAGGATTCTAAAGCCACTGAAAATATGATCGTTCAGCCTCCCCATAGACTTTAATAGAAAAAAATTACACGCTAACTGTTAGAGGCACAAGCAGTGGCGGGACTACCGCCATAGTAGCCTTAGCGGCTGTTACATGAGCCACCGTCACAGATGGCCTGGCCCAGCCTCTGTTCAGAGCATTCAGAGGCATGCCCTCGAACCCTGTGCCTGCATGAACGCGCAAACAGTTAATGCACTTAGCAGAGCAGCGAGCAATCGCCACTCTGCCCTGTTATTAACCCTAGTTAAGACCTTAAGCCTACAAGACATCAATCAAGAGACCTGATGTAGGAGGCGCGATGATGTCACATCATCGCACCGCCTACACCGTGCTTCAGTTGGAGAAGCCAGCCTGCCACTCATTGGGGGGAAAGGAAGAGGTGAGTTTATTTTTTTTTCTAACTAATGAAGCACTACCTACCTAGCTGTGGCCACTCTACTGTCCACCTACCTGCCTGGGGTCTATAAACCTACCTAACTGGGGCCTCCTTACCGTCTACATATGTACTTGGGGCATATCTACCTACCTAACTATGGTCTATCCAGCACCTACAGTTGAAACTAGAAATTTACATATACTACATAAAAAGACACATATGCATGTTTTTCTCATTATCTGACATGAAATCAGAATAAACCTTACCTGTTGTAGGTCAATTAGGAACCAAAATTATTTCTGTTTGCCAAATGCCAGATTAATGAGAAAGATAAAAAAAATGTAAGGCATTTTTATTACTTTCTGCAAAGTCAAAAATTTACATACATTTCATTAGTATTTGGTAACATTGCCCTTAATCTGTATGACTTAGTTTAATCATTTTGGATATCCTTCCACAAGCTTCTCACAATAGTAGAAATTTTGGCTCATTTCTCATGACAGAACTGGTGTAACTGAGCCATGTTTGTAGGTCGCCTTGCTGTCACCTGCCTTTTCAGCTTTGCCCATACATTTTCAATAGGATTGAGATCAGGGCTTTGTGATGGCCACTCCAAAACATTGACTTGGTTCTCCTTAAGCCACTTTGTAACCAGTTTGGCAGTATGCTTCGGGTCATTGTGATGCTGCCACCCCCGTGCTCCACAGTTGGGATGGTGTTCTTAGGCTTAACAATGGTCATTATGGCCAAACAGTTCAATTTTAGTTTCATCAGACCACAGGACATGTCTCCATAAGTGTGGGTCTTTATTCCTGGGTGCATTTGCAAATATTAATCTGGATTTTACATGTTTCTTTTGGAGTAATGGCTTCTTCCTGGCAGAGTGGTCTTACAGCCCATGTTGATACAGTACTCGTTTCACTATGGATAATGACACAAACTTAGCAGCTTCCACAAGGTCTTTTGCTTTTGTTCTTGGGTTGGTATGCACATGTCGGACCAAAGCACATTCATCTCGGAGACACAGAACCCGTCTCCTTCCTGAGCGGTATGAAGGCTGGACACTCCCATTTGTTTGTACTTCTGTATAATTGTTTGTACAGATGAATGCCTCGGGTGCAATTTCCAGATACCTGAAGGTGCCTGGAAATAGCACCCAACGATGAACTAGACTTGTGCAAGTCCACAGTTCTCTTCCTAATATCATGGCTGATTTCTTTAGACTTTTCTATGATGTTACAGACAGAAGCAGTGTGTTTCTGGTGTGCCTTAAACTATAAATGCACATTAACTCAGATGTTGCCATTAAACCTATCAGAAGCTTTCTAAGACATGACATCATTATATGGGCTGTCCCAAACTGTTTAAAGGCATAGTAATCTTAGTCATACCTCCCAACTTTTAGATAGAGCAAAGAGGGACACTTCAGGCCATGTCTCCCACCTCACCCAAATAAATGACATTACACCAGGACATGTCTCTAACCAGACCAAAACAAATGACATCCCAGTAGGACATACTTCTAACCACACCTCACCTAAAAAGAATCATGCCTCCTCCAGCAGACCAGCGCCGACACAACAGCGGCGTTACTGGGGTCTATAAAGATGTATTTATATAAAGTAATGTATTCTATGTACATAAACCCATAAAAATCGCTGTGAGACAATATTCTATGGATGATACCACTATACAATGGTCATACAGTGACCACATAATACCGCTATGCAGGGGGTAAATATCACCATATTGTTACTGACAAAACCAAGACTAATAATGATACCACTATACAAAGATCAAATAATACAACCACATTATGACCCCATATCACCACCACACAGTGACTAAATAATACCACTATACCATGACCACATATAACCACAGTAACTGAATAATACCACAATACCATGACCTCATATCACCACCACATAGTGACTGAATACCTCCACACTATTACCACATATCACAACCACATCATAGTGACTCAATAATACCTCAACACCATGACCACATATCACTACCACATAGTGACTGAATAATACCTTTACACCATGTCCACATATTACCACCACATAGTGAATGAATAATACCTCCACACCATGACCTCATATCACCACCATATAGTCACTGAATAATACCTCCACACCATGACCAATACAACAATATGGAAAATGGAAATAATGAAGACTTAACTTTTAATGAATAAATCCACATTTAAAATAAATGGAGCTACCTTTAGTCCAAAGACTCCATGGTGGCTTTAAGCAACTATAAAGCCGCAAGACCACGCACAACACAAGTATCAATAATATTGGTATCCTTGTTCCATATACATGCAGTGTAATACAAAAATACAGGGGACAGCTGACCCTATAACACCCTTCAACATTAAGCCCTACAAAATCCTATAGCATAACCTCAGGGAACCCGTCCCAAAACCAACCTCCCCGACTGGAACCTTTCCATAAAAATCTGAAGACTGTTACACCCTAAGAAGGTTAATGAACTGGTCAACACATGACTATTAAATTATACCATGAAAATACAACGTAATGACAAGCCCTATTATGGCTATGTTGACAAAAAAGTAAAACAGTTATGGCTCTTGGAAGGTGGAAGGAAAAAAAATGAAACTAAGAAAGGAAAGGGTTGGCAACTTCCCTCCGTGAATTCTATAGAGGTTACAGAAATAACCTCGTCAACAAGTGTTCCCATTTTCCTAAACCTGGGAACCTCATGTTTTGCATATCTTGATTGATATTTCCCTTTGGGCAGAGTTCTTCTATATATTCTGTGTGTGTTATATAACATAATTTACTTATTAATTACTGATAAACCCCAAAAATGAGTGAACCCAATATTGTCAGCTCAGCCCTTATATATCCGAAAATCGTATCCAAAAATGCAGCGGCAATCGGTACCTAAACAAATCCAACACGTATCCAACATGTAGGTGCGTGTTTGGATGCATGTTGGATGCAGCAGGATCACACCCTATAGTTTATTATAGGGCTCCTGCTGCGTCTTTGGGACCAAGAAATGACATGTTAATTCTTGGAACGGATCCGAAAGACGCATCGGCGATCACTCGTCTGAACGCCGATACGTGTTTTACATTGCGAGCAGAGTAAAATCACTTCTCATTGTTAGATGCAAGTTTAGGTCTTTTTAAATGGACTCAAACACTCATCCAAAAACGTTTGTTCACACTGACCCAAGACGCCGTGTGAACAACCCTTAATGGGATTTAAAATGTAAAAGAAAAAACTTATAAAGTGAAGAAAAAATAAAGTAAAAAATAAGGTAATTGTGCGTACATTACAAAAAGAAAAAACAATCCTTACATATATGAGGTATCTACACGACCGTAATAATCTATAGAATTCATCTAACAGGTTATTTAGTGTGAAATGTAAATGGTGTAAAAAAATAATTAAAAAGAAAAAATAAACAAAAGAATTTTAAAAAATTCAGCAATAATTTATTGGTAAACTATATTCCAAAACCACCAATTTCTCCAGCATAAAACAAGTCTCATAAACTGCTTCAACTTAAAGATAAATTTATGACGGTTGAAACATGTAAGGAGGCAAAAACTACAAACTGTCAGCTGGTCAATAAGTACTTTGTAGGTGATTTCGGGGTTTATGCTTTCTAGTGTTCAGCATTTACTGCTGATCTTATCTTCGTTCTGATACAAGAAGATATTTAAGTTATTTTCTTGTGTTTCATCCTCTTTCTCAAGGATTGGCGCAGAGAGAGTGAGTGATAGAGAAAGTTCAGGAGAGTGTTTCGAAGGGTGTGTTTTGGAGTTTCGGGTGGTAAGGGTTTGGGTTTGGGAAAAAATGTCAGAGTACATATAATAGTTTATGGCACTATAGAGGTCTGCATGTGGGTGAAAAAGGTTGAGCAAGATCACAGTAACTGAGCTCTTGCCTTTTGGGGGCAATTGATCATTCTTGTCTAATACAGTGACAGTTGTTAAGCTTGTAGGACACTGTCATAAACAACATTTTAAATGCCGGTATAATGCATGTACGCCCAGTATTTAGCACCATATGGCGGCACGCTCCGCTTGCAAATGTACCATATTAAATTTCATGTACTTTGTACTTCTGACTGGGCAATCATGAAAGTGCCCAAGTGAAAATGGGATACAGAGGGTTTTGGTCTATGGGTGGAATGGATGTAGGTACAAGTTGAAGATGGTTTGGTGCATTAGAATTAGTTCAGTCCTCTTGTAAATTCGGTAAACATTTTCTTTTAAAAGGAAGGGGAAAGAAGAGCGATAGTGGACTATGAACATCTGAGGAGGACGAGGATGAGGAAGAGGAGAAAAAGGACGTGGAGAGGTGGAGGGTAAACATACTTGGAGGATATGGAGAAAGTGGAGCATACATATTTCTTGAGGAGGGAGGGAAGAGGGTGGTGGAGTAAACGCGAGTGTAATCATCTGGTGGAGGAGAAAGACGGAGCCGTAAACATCTGAAGAGGAATTGAGGCGGTGATGGCGTGGAGTATAAAACATCTCTTGAAGGGAGAGGTGGTGGAAGAAGTTGGGGCGTAAATATCTGGGAGGGAAGTAGAGGAGAAACATGAGCAGGAGGAGGTGAAGAAAGAGGAGGAACATTGGAGGAGCGAGCATAAAGTGCGAGGAAGTAGACGAGAAACATCTGGAGGAAAATATAGAAGAAAACATTTTGGAGGTGGGAGGAAGTGAAGAAAGAGGAGGAACATTGAAGGAGGAGCATAAAGTGGAGGAAGTAGAAGAGAAACATTGGAGGAGGTAGAGGAGTATACATCTGGACGAGCAGCTGTCTACTAGAGAAATATGAATGGAGATATCCTGTGTGTTACATGTATGTAGTATTATTCTATCCAGTATTAAGGATATTATATGATAACCTCATATGATATATGCTGATCGTTGTATCATTTATGTTAGTAAGAATTTCTATATTCCATATAATGAATACCTGTTATTTTCTCCATCAGGCGCGCATCTGAGTCGACGTGTACTTGGAGCAGCTCCACCTACAAACCGGTAATTATAGGAATCGCACCTTATTTTATGCAGTTACGGTATAATTCTGCTCTTGAAGGTTTAGATAGGGTAAAATTCCAAGGTGTGAGTTTAGTATAAGTCCTTAATACTTTAACAATTTTATGGCTTAATGCGGTTGTTCCATCACGACACAGACATCTCAGATGAGTTCTGTGGATCCTACTATGGGAACTTTGCCACCTATCTCCAGAATAGGACTCCGAAATTTCTCATTTGACAGAGAAGTGGTCCATGCTAGTGCAGCCATATCAAGTCATTTGTATAGGAGTTCTTAAGTACAGCCGAATGAAACGCTCACCTTATCTCAGAACACCCTTGAAATGAATGTGAAGAGTCGGACCAGCTCGTAAGCGGCCACTTCTCTGTTCATAACAAGGAGTTTTCAGGTGCCCATTCTGGAGATATTGTTGGCGTTCCAGAGGTAGTGGGTGATTATAGACACGGCACCCGTATCTCTGTATGATGATAGGATATGGCATTTATCCTTGTACGGTGATAGTGGATTAAGTCCTTCACGTCGATCCAGTAGGTTGTATAGAACTCCTTAATAATCAAGCCTTTTTTACCTTAATGAAGCACTGAGGTCTGGTTCACATCTTGGTTGGAGTTCTGTTTGGAGCCTCCTGTTGCAGATTCCAGCCACAAATAGCTCAGAAAAGGTAGCACAGCATGCTCTGTATTGCTGTTTAAAGAAAACGGATTCATTAACACAACCGGGATGGCGGACTACGGCCCATTGTAGTCAATAGGAGAACCTTGGTTGCTGTTGATGTCCATTTATGTAATGGAGGAGGGGGGTTAAGATAAATTGTAACTGATTATGTAGCCATACTCCGGATATACATTTATTACTGTTGGACTGCAGATATAAATTATAATATAAAAAAAAAGAAGAGGCCAGGCCATGTAGTTGATCTACATTTCATTAGGGCCTGGTTGTAATGGGGTTGTATCGGGGCATTTGTGTAGAGGAATTCCAGGTAAACAGAACTATTTATATTGTAGAAGGAAGAACAAGAAGATGGTTTACCACCATGGGATCATGGAGACAATGTAATTTTATACCAAGACAGGGTTATGGTTTTTTACTGCTGGAGCCATTGACCCAGAACCCATGGTGATGTTTGTAGTCACCTCTCACTTAATTAAAGCTCCTTCAGAAATGTATGTCTCCCATTATTTGGAATATCTGAATTATTGGTATATGAAAAATTTTATGTTTTATGTCCCGATAGAGAGAGAGAACAGAGACAGGAAGGAGTAAGGAAAAAATTGGAGAAACATCAGGAAGAGGGAAAGAAGAAAGGAAAGATCTGGAGGAGAAACATCAGAAGGATAAGAAGGAAAAGAAAGATCAGGAGGGAGGAAAATCAGAAGGATAATGAAGGAAAAAAGATCAGGAGGTAGGAACATTCAGAAGCAAAAAAGCTAAAGCACGGAGAAGGAGGAAACTAGAAAAAATATTGAAATAGAGCTATGCCTGTGTTACAATGTTATGTATATTATTATTCAGTATTAAAGAATTGTCTGATAACCCCAAATGATTATTTGATGATAGTTTTACTATTATTATTTCTGTTAGATAAGAATTTCTATATTCTGTATAAGCAAATACATGTTATTATCATCCATCGAGGCGGATGAAAATGTCTATTGGCCCAGCCACCTAAAACGGTAAGTACAGAATAGTACTATATGGTTCTGTGGAGTTACTTATTACATTCTGCCTTGTTTGGATTAGATAGCAGTAATCCCAAAGTCTGAGTTTAGTATCAAGTCTATATGGGGAATCTTGTGTAGGGAATTCCCAAGTAACAGAACTATTTTTATTTGTAGAAGAAGAACAAGACAATGGGTACCACCGGGCTCTGGAGACAATGTAAGTTTATACAAGAACAGGCCAGGTTTATACTGCTGGAGACATTGGTCCAGACCTTTGGTGATGTTAGAGCCACGTCTCTCTCATTACTTAAAGCGCTCTCTTCATAATATATGGTCCCCATTACTTTAATTGATGAATTTATTGCTGGTATGAGACAGTTAATGCTTTATGTCCAATAGAGAGGAACATACAGAGATGGAAGAAGCGGAGGAACAAGAAGGGAAACATCAGGAGGAAGAGGAGGTTAAAAGATGGAAGAGACAGATGAGGAGGAGGATAAAGAAATCAGGAATTTTAAAAAAAAAAATTTCGGGATTTCATGTATGTTTAACACTTGTTAAGTTATTTGTATTAATCAAGAATTAAGGCCATTGTCTGAACTCTTTAGTGTTTATCCTTCTCGATCCATATTTCCAGCAATGGATAAAAGCCCCATAAGGCTAATGGAAGTGTGATTAAAACATTAGACAACCCATGACCTGATTGGGATACCAGGAAATATTGTACCACTGTGGAATGTATTACTCATGTAGTAATGAATTTCTATGCCTGTATAAGTAATGTTTGTCATCTTATTTCTCCATTAGATCTATATGGAAAAGTTACAATGGCCCAGGCCACCAAAATGGTAATTATAGAATATCTACCGTATTTCTGTAGAGGGATCAGATTTTTTTGTATAGGATTATAGGAGGTCCACTCCTCCTATGCGTGAGCCTTTATCTTTATATTAACTCCATGATAATCGGTTTTGGCACTTATTGTTTTAATTTTTGCCTCTCCACATTTCAGCAACCTAAACGTATCGGGCTGCAGGGAGACCTTGTTTTATGTGGGAGGGAGAAAAACAGTTGATTATGACTGATTATGTAGACATTAGATATACTATTATTATTGGTATCTACAGATATAACTACTATAGGAGGGCTAATCCTGTATTATATTGTACTATACAGAGGGACATGAGGAGGTATCCTGGGGTATCTTGTGTTCTGGGCTTCCTGGTAACTAGAAACTGTGCTAATATTTGTAGGAGAGAACATTAGAGGCGCCCGTCCTTGGAAGGATGCAGACCATGTAAGTTTTAACATAAACACGGATGGGTTATGCTGCTGGAGCCAGTGACCCACAAACCCTTGATGACTGAGACCCTCCCCCTCCCTGCTACAGAACTAACTTCTCCACCTAATTCTTGCCATCGCAACCCAGAGCTCTCTATTCAGTGGCTCATTGATTATAAAATATGAAATTATTGTTTATATGCAGGCGTTTTATCTCTTATGTCAATCAGAGAAGAAGACGGAGAAGGAGAGAATGAGGAGAAAGGAACATAGGAATTAGAGGAAAGAGGAGGAAAAGAAAGAAGACAGGAAAAAAAGGAGGAGGAGAGAAAACAAAGAAAGGGTAAGTGGACTGAAGACTCCAGAAATAATGAGCAGATTATATACAAATGGTTACATATTTCTATACACCTGATTGACTCTTTTATTCTAATTAGAGCTGTAATATATTTACTATGTTTTGTTTTTTTGGATTTCCTGTAGACAAAGGAGGAGATGGTGGAAGAAGCAATATTTGCAAGACGGAGCCATAAGAGTTGTACAGTGATGAGTAGACATACACCATCATTATTGTCTGTGGCCCTGTTACTATGATTTGTTTTATATTAATTGCTGGAATTATAATATTTATATCTCATTCACATTGTATTTTATCCATCAGGAAAAACAAGAAGGATAAGAATGGAAGCGCCCATCCAGGTAGTATAGGGTTTGTGATCTATTATCAGCTCTATACTGGGGGTCATCGTTCCACATTATTGTGTAATGGTGGGCCAATATCTTTTGATGTGTGGGTGCGGGTGTTCAGATGGGGTCTCCCTTATGTTGGGTACATCCAGGTTCCTCTGCAGGCTGTAGCTCTCATTCTGTTAGGATTCTTGTGTCTGTCATTACATCGGACACTCTTGATTTTAACAATCATTGTTCTCTACCCACAGTCCCGCCTTACACCACAGCCTTGTCTTTCTCTTATGCTTACACCCACCAGCCTTGTCTTCTTCTTTTGCTTACACCACAGCCTTGGTCTTCTTTATGATCTCTCACACTATGTGGTTTTTTGTTTTCCTTAGATTACCGTGAGGCTTATTCGCCTGCCACGACCAACACTTGAGTAAGCAGTGAGTATCCAAGGGCAGGAATCGGGGATTGAATTGTGACTGGGGTTTGAATTTGTTTGCCATCTTCTAATAATCTTTATCACATCAGTATACAATATCTCGATCAAGGATGTTTTATGGAGATCATTAGTGTTTACAATTGCTTAACATCCCTGTTCTCTTTTATTTTTTTTAGATATTTTATATCACATGGAAGCAAACACCTGAGCTGATGGAAACAATTGGGTTTTACCTGTTTTTTATTTTTTTTTTTTGTTGGATTTAATTATAAATAAAATGTTTCACAGTGACTTGAGGTTTTTTGTTATTTTTATTTGGGGTCTTGAGTTGAAGGTGTTTATTATCTATGAGACATAAATTAAGGAAGTAATTATTTGATCTTTTGCTTAATTATGTAAGTTTATCTTACTGACAATCGACCTGAATCAGTCTATAATTTTAAGGGTAGGTTATTTTACATTGAGAGATAGAATATCCAAAATAAAATCAAGAAATCACATTGTATAAATTATATTCAATTTATTTGCATTTGAAAGTGAGAAATAAGTATTTGATCCCTCTGGAAATAAGACTTTAAATAGCCTTGGTGGCAAACCCTTGATGGCAGCACAGCAGTCAGGACATTTTTGTAGTTGATATTGAGGTTTGAGCCCCATGTCAGGAGGAATTTGGTCCACTCCTCTTTGCAGATCACCTCTAAATCATTAAGATTTTAAAGCTGTCGCTAACTCAGAGCTTCAATTCCCTCTCATTAAATTTTCCATGGGATAAAGGTCTGGAGGACTGGCTGGCCACCTCGATGGTCTTAAGTGCTTCTTTTTCAGCCACTTCCTTTCGTTGCCTTTGCTGCTTCGTTTGGGTCAATTTCTTTTCTGGAAGGACACAGGCAACCCTTATTTTTAATTGTCCCTAGCGGACGGGAAGGAGGATGTCACTCAGGATTTTATGGTCATATATCCATCCATTCTGCATTGATGCGGTGAAGTATAGTCCTGTGCCCTTAGCAGTGAGAAACGCCCCCAAACAACAGTTGTTTCCACCTCCATTGCCTTGGACAAGTGAGGACAGTGTTTTTGGATCATAGGCTGCATTTCTCTTCCTCCAACAGACAAGGTTGGTTATTGCTAAAGAGCTCAATTTTTGTCTCATCTGACCACAGCACCTTCTCCCAGTACAGATCAATCCAGATGTTCATTGGCAGTCTTCAGACAAGCATGCCATGTAGTGCCATCTTGAGCAAGGGGACTTGCAGGCTTGCAGATTTTAAACCATTATTGGCATAATACACCATATTATTACCACTGCATAGTGGAGGACTGAATAATACCACAAAACCATGATCACATATCATCCACACATCGATGACTGAATATACCACCACATATCCCAGCACATAGTGAAGGAATAATACCAAAAACATTGCACACCACAAGTGATAATAAATAATACCACAAACACCATGTCCAATATTACACCCAATAGTGATCATAATACAACCATACTGTATCCTGAATTATAAACTATTACATTTTTACCAATAATTAGGGAGTTTATGCTTACATTGGTATCTCCGCCCCTAGTGAAGAATTTTTTCCATTTCATGTCCACATTTATTAAGGAAACACTTAATAATTTATTTGTAGGTAATTGGATGGGAAATAAAAGCAAATTTCGTTTTAATTTCCACCCCTACGTATAAAAGACCTGTTAACAATGGGTTTTACCAGTTGCTTAAAGGGGTGTTCACCACCCACACTACTTTGATGGCTTATGATACTCCACTATTGTGGTGGTGATATGTGTTACGGTGTGACGGTATTTATTTCAGTTAAAATGTGGTGGTAAAAAGTGGCGGGTATTATTCAGTCACTATATGGTGGTGAAATTGTGGAAGGTATTAATTCACTTGGTGGTGGTGATATGTGGTCATGGTGTTTGTGTATTATTTAGTCCTATGTGGTGATGATTTTGTGGTCATGATGTGGATGGTATCATCACCACCACTAGGACTATCGTCTGTTTGGGGAACGATGACTCAAAAGTGTTGTCTCAGAAAGAAGAGCCTGTTACTTTTCAATGACTCTTTACCATTCTGTTCTAGTTGAGATCCCAGTACAGGTGAGCGATGTGGTTTTGGCTAACTCAGAATTACCATAGAATCAGTAGTACAAGAGGTAAGACCTGCACATATCAGATTTTGATGCATTATCCTATCCATATGCCTTCAAAGTCCTATGGTGGACGATTCCCTTAAAAAAAGCTTTCATGAGACGCTGGAGGAGTTGTAACAGTAAAAAAAAAATACAACTCACCTTCAAGTCCGCTTTTCTTGTGCGTCACTGCTCCCGGTCGATTACATAAACTTTTAGCTGTTTCACAGGGCCTTAGCGGTTCTCTTCTGTAAATGAGCATCACCGGACCACTGAGGTCACAGGACCCAGCATTGCAGCGATCACGGCGCCACCTGCACCGTGGGGTGCCAGACAGCGGCAGAGGCAGATCAGCCGGGACCTTTGATACCGGCCGTCTCAGCACCAGGGTCTCGCGGGGCAGGGCGCGCGATTGTGTGAGTCATAGTGCACCTGCTCACTGCCTGAACACTCAGCTGCAGTGGACGCTTAAGACGAGGAGAGAGAGGGAACGCAGGTGTCTATTATCGTAGTATATATATATTTTTTTTTAACTAATTATTGGCCCTTACATGGTCTACCACTGGCCTTGACCCCATTTCCTGGCTAAATGGACCTGGCCCTAATTTCCTGGCTAACTGGCCCTATTACCTGGCTAACTGGCCATGGCCATCATTACCTGGCTAAACTGGCCTGTCAGAAGATGACGTTATCCTGGGATCCTGGAATGTCGAGGGTAATTTTACTTTTGTTGAATCAGTGCGGTATTCATTGTGTGGTGACGCTGATTATGGTGATTGATAGGTGTGTGTTGGTAGGTTATGTGGTGCTGTGTATAGAAGGCAGTGTCGGCTTTTCCCTGATTGTAAAGCAAATATACACTTGACTCTGTGATGAGTGGTTTCACCGCACCACATTTTCTTTCCTGCTTGTGTTTAGGTGCTTTCACACAGAACGTTTTTTGGTGCTTTTTTTGATGCGTTTTTTGTGCAGAAATGTATAGCATTAACTGCTCTGCCTTTCTGCACAAAAACACATCAAAAACGCACCAAAAATGCTCCGTGTGAAAGCACCTTTAGGCTATGTCTACATTGCATCGGACAAAAAACAACCCAAAAGTGGCCATTTTTTCTCTGATGCAGGACCGCGGTTTTTGTCACGCTTTGTTCAAAAACCGGTCGCTTCTCGTTTTTTTTTTTCGTCACCCACACAATAGTATTGTAATGGAAGACGGCAAGGAAATGAGAAGCGCCGGCGTATTATCCAACATGTTGTATAATACGCCGCTGCTGAAAGACAGGCAGAGAAAAGACGAGCTGTGTAGACAGCAGCTCGTCTTTCCTATTGCCGTCTATGGGGCCACAGAAACGATCGTATCTTCGGCGCTTTTAAAAACGAAAAGCACCGAAGATACAAGCGTAATCCTGTGCAGTGTGGACATAGCCTTATAGTGTAGTTTATTTTAGAAAGTGGAGCGGTGCGAGAACAAGGGAAACTTTTTAAGCGGATATTGTATGTGTGCTGGTGGGGGCTTTGAGCCAGGGCTGCTTTTTATTCCCAGTCCGGTCCTATTCCTGAGGCTTACCAACCTTCCTTCCTGGGGCCTCGCTACCTCCCTTTCTAGAGCCTACAAACCTACCTAACTCAGGCATACCAACCTACCTGGGGCCTACAAACCTCCCTTCCTGAGGCCTACTTACCTACCTGGGCCTTACCAACCTACTTAGGGCCTTGATCTTTTAACTACCTGAGGCCATGTGTACCTACTTCCTAGAAGCCTCTACCTGGTAACATGATTCTGAGGGGTACAGGCCAAACCTGTAGCACAATCTCCAGGGGATTAGTACTCTGTTTCTCCCCACCCACCTAGAAGACTGTGCCTTTAAGGTATGGCCTGTACCTGCTCTCCCACCCCTGCGAAGTTTGTACATAGGTGTAGGAAAGTGAGGGAGGTGTTGGAAATGTGAGAATTCCAAGATATTTGTGTCCAAATAAGGGACACGTGGTGGCCAGGAGAAGCCATCATGGCGGGCTGGACAGGAGGCAAAAGAAAAGGGGAATCAGAGAAGAAGTTACCTGTGAGTCCCTGGATGTAACTGCACAATAATCACTTATATGTCTGCTGAGCCTGTGTACAACTGGTATCTACCACTATATGGTCACTGTATGGAGATAATATAAAGCCTGCAGAGCTTGTGTACAACTGGCATCTACCACTATATGGTCATTGTATGGGGGTAATATACAGTCTGCAGAGCCTATGTACAATGGTATGTACCGCTATATGGTCTAAGTATGGAGGTAATACATGGTCTGTTGAGCCTATGTACACTGGTATCTACCACTATATGGGCACTGTATGGAAGTGATATACAATCTGCAAAGCCCATGTGCACTGGTATCTACCACTATATGATCACTGTATGGTGGTAATATATGGTATGTAGAGCCTGGGTACTCTAGTATAGTCTGGCTGAGGGGGTAATATACAGTCTGCAGAGCATATGTACACTGGCATCTACCACTATATGGTCACTGTATGGCGAACATACAGTCTGCAGAGCCTGTGTACACTGGTTGCTACCACTATATGGTCACTGTATGGAGGTTATATGCAGTCTGCAGAGCCCATGTGTATTGGTATCTACCACTACTTTCTCACTGTATGATGGTAATATACAGTATACAGAGTATGTGTACACTGGTATCTACCACTTTATGGTCACTGTATTGGGATAATTTTGGTCTTTGCATACTGATCTTTATTGAGTAATAGTAATAATTACATCACACCAGGACATGCCTCTAACCACACACCACCAAACAAAATCATGCCCGCACCTCCAGCAGACCAGCGCCAACACAACAGCGGCGCCAATAGTGTCTGTAAAAATGTATTTATATAAAGTAATGTACAGTATATACAGAAATACATACAAATAACTTTAAAACAATGTTCTATGGATGATACAGCTATATAATAGTTGTACAGTGATCACATAATACTGCTGTACAAGGAGAAAATATCCCCATACTGACCAAAAAGAGACTAAAATTATCAATACCACAATAAAAGATCAAATAATACTGTCACATCATAACCCCATATCACCATCACATAGTGACTGAATAATATCACCACACCATGACCACATATCACCACCACATAGTGACTGAATAATACCATCACACCTAGACCACATAACACCACCACATCTTGACTGAAAAATACCACCACACCATGACCACATATCAACACCACATAGTGACTGAATAATATAGCCATACTGATCCTGAATATAAACCATTACACTACTACCAATATTCCGGAAATACAGTGATCATATGGGGGTAGATAGAAGTTGTACACAGGCACTGCAAACATATTAGTGATTACAGTAAATCAAATTTAGTGACTCACAGGTGACATCTTCTCTGTTGGGAATCGTTCCCTTTCTCTATTCCTTCCAGATTGCCATGATGACTTCTCCCAGCCATGACCTTCAGGGGTGCAGGGAATGGAGTTAAATACTATTAGATTTGTTAGACTACGTCAGACCAGCGTAGCATCTATTTCTGAACTAACATGGTCCCAAGGGCCGGTGTCAGGGAGAGTTTATTTTAAAAAAATTGCTTTTTATTTTGTTTCTGTATAATTTTTTTTCCCATTTTTTTCCAGTGATAGTAATGGAGGTGTCTCTCAGATGCCTCTATTACTATTGCTCGGGCTTGATGTCAGCCAGCAGCAGTTTTTGTCACCCCAAGGCCGACACTAAGTCCATGTCACTATTACCCCAATACCCAACACACCAGGGGTACTAGGAAGAGCTGGGTAACTGTCAGAAATGGACCCTCTAATGTGATGGTCCGCTTCTGGGACAGCTGTGGGCTGGTACTCTTAGAATGGAAAGGGACCAGTATCCAAGGACCTTCCCATTCTGATAGTATCAGGGTGCCGCTGTCAGTTTTATCTTGGTTGGTTATGGAAAATGGAGGACACCACGTTGTCGTTTTTTTTGAAAATCATTCATTTATTGAGAATCCTACAGTGGGCACCACCTGTAATCATTACAGTGGATGCCCATGTGCAGATTCTCACTAAATACATTTTCAGAAAAAAACAAAATGGGGTCCCCCCAATTTCCATAACCAGCCAGGGTAAAAGCGACAGTGGCAGCCTGATACTATCAGAATGGGAAGAACCATCGATACTGGTAACTTCCCATTCTAAAAATACCAGCCTGCAGCTGCTCCAGAAGTGGACCCTCACAGTAGAGGGTCAGCTCCTGACGGTTACCGGCTCTTCCCAGTACCCCTGGTGCCTTGGGTACTGGGGTAATAGTGTCAGGGGATTAGTGTCAGCCTTGGGCACCAAGAAACACTGCTGACTGACACCAAGCCCGA
The DNA here is from genome assembly GCA_025379985.1 of Phyllomedusa bahiana. Taxonomy (NCBI): domain Eukaryota; kingdom Metazoa; phylum Chordata; class Amphibia; order Anura; family Hylidae; genus Phyllomedusa; species Phyllomedusa bahiana. The sequence goes on along the minus strand of JAODAL010016660.1, from coordinate 52,919 downwards.
GCGACAGTAATGGAGAGACGTCTGTCAGATACCGCTATTACTATCTCTGGAATAAAATGAAAAAAAACACACAGAAACAGATTTTTTTTTTTATTTAAATAAACACCCCACACCAGCCCTCATTAACCATTTTTATTTGACTAGAAACTATGCAACGTTGTCCGTCGTTATGTCCAACGAAATCCGTCTAGTCCAAATGGGAACCTGTAAAAAAAACAAACCTCAACCTATCACCAAATTGGGACACTCACCCAGTTCTATTTCTGGACACCTGCTATGGGAGAGTCACCAGTCTTTCCCGGGTTTTATCACATGAATAGTCCTATTTTCCAGTGCCCGAGAAAAAACTGGAATCCACCATAGCAGGTCATCCTAGGAAAGTTGTCAGGGGGGGGCAATAGATAGTGGGGGTGCAGGAGGAGGAGGGAAGTGGAAGATCATACCTCTGTGCTGCTCTTCTCCTCCTCCTCTTGCTGCTGCTTCCTCCGGCTGGCCCCGCAGTCACACTCATCAGTGTAGCTGAGAAGGTGGGGACAGCCCCCTGCAGTCAGTGACGTCAGGGGAGAGTGTCTCTATGACGCTGCCCTGCGTCCCTGCTCTCTTGTACCGGCCCCTGTGAGGGAGAGAGACTCCCTGACAGCGGCCGGTAATTGCGGACACTGTTTGCGTGTCCCGCACAGGCCCTGGATCCCCGGGACATACATGAAAAATCGGGATAGCGGGAGATGGCCGGGATTTTCCAGCCCACATTGGGACGGTTGGGAGGTATGCTTGTTAGTTATAAGCCTGGTCTATTACAGACCCACAGGCAGGCCAGTTCCAGCCCTCAAAATAGTTTATAACTAGCATCTAACATATGTCTACTGTAGGTTGGCATCATTTTTTTTAAATGTCTTTTTTTTTAACGACATTAGGGGACTTAGAAATTTAGTAGTAATTTTCAATTTTCAAGAAAATTTGCAATATACTTTTTTTTAGGGACCAGTCCAGTTCTAATGTGATTTTGAGGGGCCTGCATGTTAGATAACCCCATAAATGACTTAATCTAAGAAACTACACCCATTAAAGTATTCAAAACAGCATTTAGGAAGTTTATTAACCCATTAGGTGTTTCACAGGAATTAAAGCAAAGTGGAGGTGAAATTTCAAAATTTAATTTTTTTTTTTGTGTGCAGATTTTCAATTTGTATCCATTATTCAGAAGAACACAGTAGATGTGATCAGGGAAATGCAACTTAATATTGATTCCTCCGATTCTGCCGTTTTCAGAGATATCCCATTTGTGGCCCTAGTGTGCTATTTGGTGCAACCACAAGCCCCAGAATAGGAGGAGCACCTACCGGATTCTGGGGTCTCATTTTCATTACAATTTTATTTATGCGCCATTTCAGGTTTTCAGACTCCCTAAGGTGCTAAAACTTAATAAACACCCCTAAAAAGACCCCATATTGGAAACTACACCCCTTAAGGAATATATCAAGGGGTGTAGCAAATATATTGCCCCACAGGTGTTTCACAAATTTTTTTGCGTTAGGCTGGGGAAATGAAAATTTCCCCAGCACCAAAAATTTTGTCACGCAATTTCTTCCAAGTTCGGCAATACCCTACATGTTGGTGTAAACTGCTGTTTGGAATCATGGCAGGGTGTACAAGGAAGGGAGCACTATTTGGCTTTTGGCCGTGTTGCATTTGCAAAGCCCCCAAAGTACCAGAACAGGTGAAACCTTCCAGAAGTTGCCCCATTTTGGATTCAACACCCCTCAGGGATCTCATCTAGGGGTGTGCATTTTGGGCGCACAGATGTTCTATATTTTATTTTTTACTATTTGGCTATGAAAATGAGGGGAAAAAACACAGTTCCACCATTGTTTTTTGGGCTTTATTTTTACAATGTTCACTGTGCAGTGTAAATGACAGGATAACTTTACTATGTGGTTCGGTACAATTGCAATGATATAAATTTTATATAGTTTATTATGTTTTATTACTTTTACACAATAGAAATAGGTCTATAAAAACTTGCGTTTTTATGTTGTGCTACTCTGACAGCCATCGCTTTTTTATTTTTCTGTATACAGAGCTGATTATGGGTTTGTTTTTTTGTAGAATGTGTTGACGTTTTTATTGGTACCATAATGAGGTGCCTATGACACTTTGATCACTTTTTATTAAGGTTTTTGCGAGGCATTTTGAACAAAATACAGCATAACTGGTAGTGTTTTTTATTTTTATTTTTTACAGCGGTCACCGTGCAGTTTTACTTAGCAGGTCGATACGATTACAGCGATACCAAATTTGTATATTTTTTTATGTTTTACTGCTTTTACACAATAAAAACACTTTTATTCAAAAAGGAAAACACGTTTTTGCATCGCCATAGTCTGAGAGCCATAACTTTTTTATTTTTCTGTGTACGGCGTGGTGTAGGGGCTTGTTTTTTGTGGGATGAAATGACGTTTTTATTGGTATAATTTTTTGGGGGGACAAGACTTTTTGTTAAGTTTTAAATCCGTTTTTTGGAAGGCAGTGTGACGAAAATACTGCAATCCTAGTAGTGTTTTTTTATTTTTAACAGCGCTCACCATGCAGTATCCATGACAAGTTAGCTTTACTCCGTGGGTCAATATGAGTACGGTGATACCCAATTTATATAGTTTCTTTTTGTTGAAGCACTTATAAAAAAAAAGGGTTTTATTATGTAAAACTATTTTTATTCATCGCTGTCTTCTGAGAGCCATACCTTTTTTTTTGCGGGATGAACTGACGTTTTAATTGGTACAAATTTGGTGTTTATATGAGTTTTTGATCACTTTTATTCCATTTTATGTGCTGCGGGATGAGCAAAAATCGCAATTCTTTGATTGTCTTTATTTATTTTTTTTATCAGCATTCACCGTATGGGTTAATTAATAAGACATTTTTATGGGACAGGTAGTTACGCATGCGGCAATACCAAATATGGGTACTTTATTTATTTTTCATCCTTTTGGGGGCGTTTGCAGTTTGTAAAGGGGAAGAGGGCAATGTACGTGTTTTTATTTTATTTTTTGTTCTTGTTTTACTTTTTTCACTTTTTTTTACTTTTTTACACTTGTTTACACTTTTTTACTTTTTCCCATAAGGGAATCATCAGATGCATTGTGGGCATCGTGACGTCACAGACGACCCCGGGAAGTGAAGATCGGGTAAGCGATAGGCAGCAGGCAGCAGGAGCTCCCTTTTCCCTTCCCTGCGACTTAGCTACGACGATCTTAATTGATCATCAGAGTTAAGGGGTTAAACACTTGCGCCCAGAGCTCACTACAGCCGTGAGTGATGTGGCATGAGGCCAGCGGTAATCTACCACTGGTCCCATGTCGCAATCGTGCGGGGTCGCACGCAAGCCCGCACGATCGCCAGGATGTATGCATACGTCCTATGTCGGGAAAGGGTTAATGTCTGTCTTTTGTCTGTAATTATACCCTCTATATTGTAAAGTGCTGCAGAGTTTTTTGGCGCTATAAAAATAAAGATTATTATTATATGGATGCAGACAAAAAGTCTGCAGGATGTATCTAGTTACCTTAGGTTGGCCTTGTGCTGGGCATACATAGGGGGTGGATGCAATTCTGGAAGCTCTGGCTACGATCAGCATAACCCCCTTTCCCAATGGAGACGACCCTGTCCCCAGGTGGGGACTTTTAATAATATTGGGGCATCCCACATCCCACCCCTGTCACACCCTTGGGAAGGTCTGCATGTTCCTCCTTCCAGGGCCATGCTGTTTCTGACTTCTAACACTGGAATGGGCCATATACTGGGAGGAAAAGTATACTGGGAGGCTAGTGGTACCTTCAGAACTGGATGGGCCTAAGCTACGACTGGGTATCAAACACTGGGTTGCTACTCATACATGCAAACTCTCCCGATTATGGGGGACACCTCCTGCCCCCCCCGGAAGAGTCAGCGAATCTCCAGCAGGCAGTGGGGGTTCCTTAAATGACTGCTAGGGCGCTGCTCCGGCGCCACCTGGGCCGTTCCTACAAGTGGGTGAGGCTGAATCTGTGCGGCCGTGGCCAGTGTCGCATGGGGTGTGACGCACGACTGTACTCCCACCGCGACTCTGAGTCTCCTCAGGTGGCAGCCGCTACCGGCCCAGGAGATCTCCAGAGCTGGACGCGCTGCAAGGAACCTGGTGAGGTTAGTTTTTACTATTTTATTTGTATTAGCTAGAGGGGGCATCTACCTGGCTATAGGGAGCACTACCTGGCTACAAGGGACACTACCTGGCTATAGGGGGCATCTACCTGGCTATAGGGAGCACTACCTGGCTACAAGGGACACTACCTGGCTACAAGGGAAACTACCTGGCTATTGGGGGCATTACCTGGCTATAAGGGGCACTACCTGCCTACAAGGGGCACTACCTGGCTACAAGGAGGCACTACCTGGCTACAAGGGGGCACTACCTGGCTACAAGGGGCATCTACCTGGCTACAAGGGGCATCTACCTGGCTACAAGGGGGCATCTACATGGCTGTAAGAAGGCACTACCTGGCTGCAAGGGGCCACTAAAATATCTGGGCTGGCAAAGGGGGCACTACCTGGGTACAAGGGGAGGGCACTACCCTGGCCTACTGGCGAAGGGAGTGCAACTACCTTGGGACCTGGTAAAGGGGGCCACACTACCTGGCTGCAAGAGGCACTACCTGGCTGCAAGGGGCATTACCTGGCTACAGAGGGGGCACTACCTGGACATAAAGGGAAACTACCTGGCTACAAGGGGGCAGTACCTGGCTGTAAGGGGGCACTACCTGGCTATAAGAGGCATATACTGGCTGTAAGAGGCACTATCTGGCTATAAGGGGCACTACCTGGCTACAAGGAGGCACTAACTGGCTACAAGGGGGCACTACCTGGCTACAAGGGGCATCTACCTGGCTACCAGGGGGCATCTACCTGGTTACAAGGGGGCATCTACATGGCTGTAAGGGGCACTACCTGGCTGCAAGGGGCACTATCTGGCTGCAAGGGGGCATTACCTGGCTACAAGGGGCATCTAACTGGCTACAAGGGGGCACTACCTGGCTACAGGGAGGCACTACCTGGCTACAAGGGGGCACTACCTGGCTGAAAGGGGCACTACCTGGCTGCAAGAGGCACTACCTGGCTGCAAGGGGCATAACCTGTCTACAGAGGGAGCACTACCTGGACATAAAGGGACTCGACCTGGCTACAAGGGGGCACTACCTGGCTGTAAGGGGGCACTACCTGGCTATAAGAGGCATATACCTGGCTATAAGGGGCATATACCTGGCTACAAGGGGCACTACCTGGCTACAAGGGGTATTACCTGGCTATAGGGGGCTACTACCAGGCTATAGGGGCCACTACCTGGTTACAAGGGGTCACTACCTGGCTACAAGGGACATCTACCTGACTGTAAGGGGCACTACCTGCCTATAAAGGGCATATACCTGGCTACAAGAGGCACTACCTGGCTGTAAGGTGCACTACCTGGCTATAAGGGGCCTATACCTTGCTACAAGAGGCACTACCGGGCTGGAAGGGGCACTACCTGGCTTGGGGATATAGCTCAAAACTACCCTAACCCCTGGAACTACTTAAGGGGCGACTACCTGGCTATAAGGGGCATCTACATGGTTATAATGGGCACTATCTGGCTAGAGGTGCTCTACCTGGCTATAGGGGCCACTACCTGGTTACAAGGGGTCACTACCTGGCTACAAGAGACATCTACCTGGCTGTAAGGGGCACTACCTGGCTGCAAGAGGCACTACCTGGCTGCAAGGGTCACTACCTGGCTACAGAGGGAGCACTATATGGATATAAGAGGCATATACCTAGCTATAAGGGGCATATACCTGGCTACAAGGGCCACTACCTGGCTACAAGGGGCACTACCTGGCTATAAGGGGCACTCCCTGGCTATAGGGGGATAATACCAGGCTATAGGGGCCACTACCTGGCTACAAGGGACATCTACCTGGCTACAAGGGACATCTACCTGGCTGTAAGGGGCACTACCTGGCTATAAGGGGGCATATACAGGCTCGGACTGGGCCGCCGGGGGACCGGGGAATCCCCCGGTGGGCCCCCCCCCGAGCGCTGGGGCCCCAGAGGCAGTGCCGTCGCTCCCCGGGCCCGGCCGCGCATCCGTCCTGGACCCGGGACCCGCGTCCCGAGCGACCAGAGACCGGCCGGTAGCCGGGTACTAGTGTCCCCGACTCCCGGGGCTGTGCGGTTGTCAGCGGAGCACAGCGCCACCAGCGCTGCGCTCCGCTGATCTCCCTGGCAGGCTGAAGACGCTAGGCCTTCAGCCTGCCGGGCGCCGGCCCCTACTGCCGACGTAGGCGGCATGGTGACGTCACTTCACCGCGCCGCCTATGCAGGACGGCAGGAGCCGGCGGGGAGCTCGAGCGGCCGGGACCTGCCAGGAGCGGGAGTCGGAGCAGGGTAAGTGACTGGTTGTTTTTTTTTGTTTTTTTTAACTATCTAAGGGGGCCCCTGGCTACTATGGGGGGCCCCTGGCTACTATGGGGGGCCCTGGCTATTCAGGGGGCCCCTGGCTACTAATGGGGGACCCTGGCTACTATGGGGGGCCCTGACTAATCAGGGGGCCCCTGGCTACTAATGGGGGCCCCTGGCGACAAGTGGGGGCCCCTGGATACTAGGGGGGGCCCTGAATATTCAGGGGGCCCTGGCGACTAATGGGGGCCCTGACTATTAAGGGGGCCCTGGCTACTAATGGGGGCCCTGACTATTCATGGGGGCCCTGGCTACTACTGGGGGCCCTGACTATTCAGGGGGGCCCTGACTATTAAGCGGGGCCCTGACTATTCAGGGGGCCCTGGCTACTAATGGGGGCCCTGACTATTAAGGGGGCCCTGGCTATTCAGGGGACCCTGTCTACTAATGGGGGCCCTGTCTACTAATGGGGGCCCTGGCTACTAATGGGGGCCCTGACTATTAAGGGGGCCCTGGCTACTAATGGGGGCCCCTGCCTCCTTTGGGGGGTCCCTTACTCTTCTGGGGGCCCTGGTTACTTTTGGGGGCCCTGACTATTAAGGGGGCCCTGGCTACTTTTGGGGGCCCTGACTATTCAGGGGGCCCTGGCTACTAATGGGGGCCCTGACTATTCAGGGGGCCCTGCCTATTCAGGGGGCCCTGGCTACTAATGGGGGGCCAGGCGTCTTAAGGGGGCCCTGGCTACTAATGGGGGCCCTGCCTATTAAGGGGGGCCCTGACTATTAAGGGGGGCCCTGACTATTCAGGGGGCCCTGGCTACTAATGGGGGCCCTGACTATTCAGGGGACCCTGTCTACTAATGGGGGCCCTGGCTACTAATGGGGGCCCTGACTATTAAGGGGGCCCTGGCTACTAATGGGGGCCCTGACTATTCAGGGGGCCCTGGCTATTAAGGGGGGCCCTGACTATTAAGGGGGGCCCTGACTATTCAGGGGGCCCTGGCTACTAATGGGGGCCCTGACTATTCAGGGGGCCCTGGCTACTAATGGGGGCCCTGGCTATTAAGGGGGGCCCTGACTATTAAGGGGGGCCCTGACTATTAAGGGGGCCCTGACTATTAAGGGGGCCCTGGCTACTAATGGGGACCCTGACAATAAAGGGGCCCCTGACTATTCAGGGGTCCCTGTCTACTAATGGGGGCCCTGACTATTAAGGGGGCCCCTGACTATTAAGGGGGGCCCTGGCTACTAATGGGGGCCCTGACTATTAAGGGGGGCCCTGGCTACTAATGGGGGCCCTGACTACTAATGGGGGCCCTGACTACTAAGGGGGCCCTGACTACTAATGGGGGCCCTGACTATTAAGGGGGCCCTGGCTACTAAGGGGGGCCTGCTACTAATGGGGGCCTTGAACTACTAATGGGGGCCCTGACTACTAAGTGGGCCCTGGCTATTAAGGGGAGCCCTGGCTATTAAGGGGGGCCCTGGCTACTAGGGGGGCCCTGGCTACATAAAGGGGGCCCTGGCTACATAAAGGGGGCCCTGAATACTAAAGGGGGCCCTGACTACTAAGGGGGGCCTGACTACCTAAAGGGGGGCCCTGACTAGCCACAGGAGGCCCTGACTACCTACTCACTTGCTATAGGAGGCCCTGACTACCTACACCCTAGCTAAAGGGGGCCCTGACTACCTACACACTAGCTAAAGGGGGCCCTGACTACCTACACACTAGCTAAAGGGGGGGCTAACTTACTGCACACTAGCTAAAGGAGGCCCCTAACTACCTGTATACTACCTAAAAGAGACCCTTAACTGCCTGTATACTACCTAAAGGAGGCCCTAACTGCCTGTCTACTCCTGCATTATCTCCAGGGGTTTAGTTCCTTCCCCACCCTCCAACCCCTCAGGATACTAGACCTCTAAGTTATGGCTTGTACCCGCTCTCCCACCCATGGGAAGTTTGTACAGAGGTGGGAATAGGTAAAGAGATGCTGGAAAATTGAGGATTCTAAGATATTTGTGTGTAATTTCTACAGGGATGAGTTGTGGCCGGGACGGATAAGTCATCATGGCGGTGTGGAATGGATGCAGAAGAGAAGGGAAAAAGAACAACTCATGAGAGAAGAGAACGACTCATCAGATATGACATCTCCGGTGAGTCCCTGATTTCAGGGGTTATTTTACTTCTATATTGGATCAGTGCTGTATTCACTGTAATGTGATGTGACCTGAGCTGGTGTCTGACCTCTATGTGGTCTCTATGTGGCAGTGTTGTAGGTTATACCTGAGCTGTGTCTGACCTCTATGTGGTCTCTATATGGCGGTGTTGTAGGTTATACCTGAGCTGATGTCTGACCTCTATGTGGTCTCTATATGGCAGTGTTGTAGGTTATACCTGAGCTGGTGTCTGACCACTATGTGCTCTCTATATGGCGGTGTTGTAGGTTATACCTGAGCTGGTGTCTGACCTCTATGTGGTCTCTATATGGCGGTGTTGTAGGTTATACCTGAGCTGGTGTCTGACCACTATGTGCTCTCTATATGGCGGTGTTGTAGGTTATACCTGAGCTGTGTCTGACCTCTATGTGGTCTCTATCTGGCGGTGTTGGAGGTTATACCTGAGCTGCTGTCTGACCTCTATGTGGTCTCTATTTGGTGGTGTTGTAGGTTATACCTGAGTTGGTGTCTGACCTCTATGTGGTCTCTATATGGCAGTGTTGTAGGTTATACCTGAGTTGGTGTCTGACCTCTATGTGGTCTCTATATGCGGTGTTGTAGGTTATATCGCGCGGTAGTGGCAGTTGCATGTGTCCCATTGACCTGTGATAGGAGTTCTTCTTCTACTTTCTTGCGGTGTTTATTTTAAGTGGGAGGGGCGTGACAAGGGAAACATGGGGGGATATTGTATGTGGGATGAGGAGATTTTGTATGTGGTGAGGGGGATATTGTATGTGGTGAGGAGATATGTATGTGGGTGAGGGGGAATTGTTGTGGAGGGGATATTGTCTGTGGGTGGAGGGGATATTGTATGTGGCGGGGGAAATTGATGGGTGAGGGGTATTGTATGTGGTGTGGAGGAGGATATTGTATGTGGGTGGAGGGAGATATTGTATGTGGGTGGGGGATATTGTATGTGGGTGGAGGGGATATTGTATGTGGGTGGAGGAGGATATGTATGTGGTGGAGGGGATATGTATGTGGGTGAGGGGATAATTGTATGTGGGTGGAGGGATAATGTATGTGGGTGGAGTGGATATTGAAATTGGGTGGAGGGGATATTGTATGTGGTTGGAGGGGATTGTATGTGGGTGGAGGAGATATTGTATGTGGGAGGGATATTGTATGTGGGTGGAGAATTGTATGTGGGTGAGGGGGATATTGTATGTGTGTGGAGGGGATATTGTATGTGGGTCAGGGGGATATTGTATGTGGGGGGGTTTGTTGTGGGTGGAGGGGATATGTATGGGGTGGAGGGGACATTGTATTGGGTGGAGGGGGATATTGTATGTGGGTGGAGGAGGATATTGTATGTGGGTGGAGGGGGATATTGTATGTGGTGGAGGGGAATATTGTATGTGGGTGGAGGGGGTATTGTATGTGGGTGGAGGGGATATTGTATGTGGTGGAGGGGATATTGTATGTGGGTGGAGGAGGATGTTGTATGTGGGTGGAGATTTGTTGTGGGTGAGGGATATTGTATGTGGGTGGAGGGGATATTGTATGTGGGTGGAGGGGGATATTGTATGTGGGTGGAGGGGATATTGTATGTGGGTGGAGGGGATATTGTATGTGGGTGGAGGGGATATTGTATGTGGGTGGAGGGATATAGTGTATGTGGGTGGAGGGGGATAGTGTATGTGGGTGGAGGGGGATATTGTATGTGGGTGGAGGAGTATGTATTGGGTGGAGGAGATATTTTGTGGGTGGAGGGATATTGTATGTGGTGAGGGATATGTTGGGTGGAGGGATATTGTATGTGGGTGGAGGGGGATATTGTATGTGGGTGGAGGGGGTTGGGGTGGAGGAGGATATTGTATGTGGGTGGAGGGGGATATTGTATGTGGGTGGAGGGGATATTTGAATGTGGTGGAGGGGGATTGTATGTGGTGGAGGGGATATTGTATGTGGGTGAGGGGAGTATTGTTTGGGTGGAGGGGATATTGTATTGGGTGAGGGGATATTGTATGTGGGTGGAGGGGGATATTGTATGTGGGTGGAGGGATATTGTATGTTGTTTTGTGGTGGAGGATATTGTATGTGGGTGGAGGGGATATTGTATGTGGGTGGAGGGGGATAGTGTTTTGTGGGTGGAGGGGTATTGTAGTGGGTGGGGGGATATTGGTATGTGTGTGGAGGGGGATATTGTATTGGGTGGAGGGGAATATTGTATGTGGGTGGAGGGGATAGTGTATGGGTGGAGGGGATATTGTAGGTGGGTGAGGGGATATTGTATGTGGGTGGGGGGGATATTTATGTGGTGGAGGGGATATTGTATGTGGGTGGAGGGGGATATGTATTGGGTGAGGGATATTGTATGTGGGTGGAGGGGGATATTGTATGTGGTGGAGGGTGGATAGTGTATGTGGGTGGGAGGGAGGGTATTGTTGTGGGTGGAGGGGGGATATTGTATGTGGGTGGAGGGGATATTTTGGGGTTGGAGATATTTATTGGTGGAGGGGATTGTTGTGGGGGAGGGGGATATTGTATGTGGGTGGAGGGTATTGTATTGTGGTAGGGGTATGTTGTGGTGAGGGGATATTGTATGGTGGGTGGGGGATTTGTTGTGGGTGGAGGGGATATTGTATGTGGTGGAGGGGATATTGTATGTGGGTGGAGGGGATATTGTATGTGGGTGTAGGGGAATTGTATGTGGGTGGAGGGGATTTGGTATGTGGGTGGAGGGGATATTGTATGTGGTGGAGGGGATATTGTATGTGGGTGGAGGGGGATATTGATGTGGGTTGGGGGATATGTATGTGGGTGGAGGGGTTATTGTGGTTGGGGGGTGGTGGGGGATATTGTATGTGGGTGGAGGGGGATATTGTATGTGGGTGGAGGGGATATGTATTGGGTAGGAGGATATGTGGGTGGAGGGGGATATTGTATGTGGGTGTTGGGGATTTTGTTTGTGGGTGGAGGGGGATTATGTATGTGGGTGGAGGAGGATATTGTATGTGGGTGGAGGGGATATTGTATGTGGGTGGAGGGGATATTGTATGGGGTGGAGGGGATATTGTAGTGGGTGGAGGGGGATATTGTATGTGGGTGGAGGAGGATATTGTATGTGGGTGGAGGGGATATTGTATGTGGTGGAGGGGGATATTGTATGTGGGTGGAGGGGATATTGTATGTGGGTGGAGGGGATATTGTATGTGGGTGGAGGGGGATGTGGATGGAGCTACTTAGCCATGTGTCTATGATATGCTAGACTGACAGACGTGTGAGACAGACAGATATGTATAAAGGAAGAAAAAAGAAAGGGAGATGGCGCTCTATATGAAAGTACGTCTGGTAGTAGTAAAAAGCAATAAAATTGTTCGGGTGCTCACCTGATGGCGTTGTGCGAGTACTATAGAGGCACAACGCTCATAAGAACATGGTTTTGGCTGTAATAAGCCCCAGAACAGCAGCCGCGTAGTCCGGGAACCCTCGTGTCGGGCGACCTCGGGCAACGGTAGTATAAAAGCAAAAATAAAAAATACAGGACCGGGCGCTCGTCTACTAAAATAACCCGTGCGGTGGAAAACATGGGATAAAATTTGATTTTATACCATTAAAATTACAGTTAGCATAACGCTTTCGTGCTGCAAGCACTTCCTCAGATGCTATAAAATCACATTCAATAAAAGAGAAATGGTCATAATTTTATACAAAAAAAACACACCCACATAAATTATTAATTTTTCTAACCAATTACAATTCTTTTTAAGAAAGGTAAAAGTTGTAAGGAAACCTATAAAAACATTTTAAAACTGAGGACCATGGTTAAGAATGAAACCCCATTGGGGGAGAAGAAGTAGCGGGAGATTCAACCTGCCCAATAGAAGATAGAGCTACCTCGATTGCTATGTTGTTCAATTTTAATGGTTTTAACCAATGGGAAGAGAGATCGTTTCAAAGAAGATGACTGGTGAGTTATAAGAGGGAAAATAGAACTACTCAAAAAAAAAAAAAAAAGCTGCCTCCAGAACATTTGGAGCCAAAAGCATCTGACATAAATAGGTTGGAGAAAAAAAAAAAAATAAAAAAAAAAAAAAAAAAAAAGGGCCATTCAAATGTGCAGAAACCCCGGGTGCGTGCACCACCTAAGAAAGGGAAGCGAGTGGGACACGCAACTAGCTAGTAGAATAATAATGAATCCAGAATAAATGATGTGCACATTGGCAACTCGGGAATACAAAGTAATAAACGCGAGTGATGTGCTATAGAAGACAATTGGGCCAATCGCAGATACCAATACAAAAAATGAACCAATCGTGAGACAGAAAATAAATATTGCCAAAAGGAGGCCAAATATCGTAAAATAAAAGGGGGATAATTTTTTTAAAAAGTGAAAAACCCCAAAATGCCTTAGCGATAAAAGGGAAGGGGCTTTTCAAAATATGGAAAAAGTTAGCCCCCAATAATAGTAATAAATATAAAACAAAGTACCCTTTTTGTTAAAACGAGTGATCTTGGGAGTTTTTGTAGATTAAAATACATAGCACTTTTCGGATAAAAAAAGATAAAATAAAAAAAATAGACTGATCAAAAAACTAGCTCAAAAAGTTTTCTTTTAAAACCCCTTGGGGTTCCCCCGTTTGAAAGGTAAACCCTCCAGAATACCTCTCTTTTTTTGAAAATAAAACGGAAAAAATCGGGGGTATCACTTGTTAAAATTAAAACAAAAGGTTGAAAATTGTAAATTTTGGGAAAGGGGTTTTTTGTTGGGGAAAATTTTTTTAAAAAATTTTGCCTGGATACACAATGTTTAGGATCGCCTTTTTTAAATCCGCGACCCGTGCCCAAATTCAAACGTAATGTAGAAGGCGTTTTAGAAACCCGGCCCACTATTGGAGGCCACAATCAAAAGGGTTTAGATATATAACAAAAAAAATTTTTACAATTTAAAAAAAATTTTCTTTTTATGAACAACATTATAAGGGGTTGAACAAAAAAAAAGTGGCTTTATATGGAATAACAACATAAGCAAAAAATTTGTGCCGCAGGGGCCACAACTTGGGGTAATTCCCTTTGGGGAAAAATTTCTTTCAGGGCCACAGATGGGGGGCTGGGGGAAATTTATATTTTTAAAATTTTGGGGTTCCCTTTAAAAAAAATTAAAACCCAAAGGATGTTTTGGAAACGAGGGGATTGAAAAAAAGGATCACTTTGGATTATTCCAATATTTTTGAAGTGTTTTTTTTAATCGTATAGGGGCCTTTGTTAATCCCTGCTAACTAAAGAATTTTTTTCCATCTTCGGAATTGTTTTGTTCCTTTTTTAAAGGGGATTTTGTTTTTTTTAAAATCCTTTTATATGTGAAAAAAACCTTTTTTGTTTGAGAAAAAGCACTTTATTTTTTTAAACGTCTAATAAGGCGGGTGGATCCCCCTTTTTTCCAAAAATCAATTCTCAGAAAGGCTGCCTTTTACAAACCCCCTCACCCCCAAAAAAAAATTTTTTTACGGAAAAATTTCTATTTTTTCCCCGAAGGGTACGTTCTTTATCCATGGTTTGTAATGTCCGCTAGAAAAGTGGGATATACTATTTACATCCATTTTTGGGGGAAAAAAGGGGGCCCTATAGATAAAAAAGAAAAAAAATTTCTTTAAAAATAGAAGAAACCTAGTACAAACCTTTTTTTGTATTTTTTGCCTAAGTTCCACAAAAACCCCACCCCCCCCGGGCAGCCCCAAAAATATCGGGTAAAAATTTCGATAACAAGAAATTTTATCTCTTTTATTGACCTGCATTTGCAAATTAAATTTTATTAATTAAAACCTTTACCTAAAGGACTCGTGTCAACGATAAAAATACTTTCTGATCCCTTTTGTGAGGGGATCTATTATCTTATTCACAATGGATGAAAACCTGCTCTTTACCCCAAAAACCCACACCCATCTTGAAAAGCGAAAATTTCAGACCCCTAAAACGGGGGCTGGTGACTTGAATTTTTTAAAAAAAAAAAATTTAAAAATTAAGGGGCTTGAGTTCATTCGGGCAAATAATTTTTTTTAAAAAATATAAGGGGGGGCTTAAACATAAAAACCCTGGAAACGGCCTTTGGGTACAAAGGTCCCCCCCTTCCAACCAATCTTTTATGGGGCCCTTTAGTCCCAATTTACTACTCTCACCCCCCTTTTCGGGTATGAAACCTCTCAACAAGAGGTACTAGATACCCTTTTTTTTTTTTTGGACGGGCCCTTCTGTTTTTTTGGGAAAAGTTTTTAATTTCCGATAAAAACCCAAAAACCCCTTTGGGGTTTTAAAAATCTCCCCATCGCATTGTAATCCCCTCAAATAGAATTTCTTGATCTAGAAAAAATTTTCATCAAAAGGGTTTTTTCAAAACAGCTCCCTTTCCTTCAAAAAAGTGGATGTAAATTGCTATATCCAATTTTCTACGGGCAATTTCAAACCATGGATCACAGTTACCAAACGGACAAATAGAAAGTGTCTGTAAAAATTGGGTTTTGGGGGATAGGTTTATAGTAAACAGGCAGCCATACGAGAAATAGATTTTTTGGGAAAAGGGATATCCACCTGCCTTATTAGACGATTGCAGAAAAAAAAATTTCTTTTCTCAAACCCAAAAAGGGTTGTTTTTTTTTCATAAAAAAAAGGGTTTTAAACAAACAAAATCCTCTTAAAACGAAAAAAACAAATTTAAGGGAAGAAGGGAAAAACTTTATTTTAAACCCAAAAAACACAGCCCCTATAAAAGATTAAAAAAAACACCCTTTTAAAAAAATTTGGGATATAAACCCCAAAATGATTTCCCTTTTTACAATCAACGTTTTCCCCAAAAAATCCTGGGTTTTAAATTTTTTAAAAGTGCAAACCCAAAACAAAAATATAATTGCCCCCACCCCCATCTGGCCCTGAGAAATTATCCCCACTGGGGAAATTTCCCCAAGTAGTTTGGCCCCCCGGCACAAACCCTTTATCTTATTTGTAGTTCCATCACTAAAACCACTTTTTTTTGTTCAAACCATTACTAATGTTTTCCCTAAAATAAAAATGTTTTTAAAATTTTAAAAGTTCTTTTTTATAAATCTAAACCAATGTGAAATTTTGGCCTCCAATAAATGGGGCCCTACTATAAAGCCCCTTTTACAACCCACGTTTTTAATGGGCACAGATCCGCTCAAAAAAGGCATCCTAAACATAGTGTAAACCCCCAATTTTTAAAAATTTTCACCAACAAAACCCCTTTCCAAATTTACAATACAAAACCCAAAACATATAACAAGTGATAAACCCAAAGATAGATTCCGTGTATTACAAAGAAGAGGGAAAAAAATGGATGTTCACCTTACAAAACCCTTTAACCCCAAGGGGTTAAACGAAGCTGTTTAGCTAGTTTTTTGAACAGTCTATTTTTTTGTTTTCCCATCACCTTTTTTAAAAATCGAAAAGTGCTATGTATATAATCTACAAAAAACCCCCAAAAACACCGTTTTAAAAAAGGATACTTTTTAAATATTTATTACTATTAAAAGGGAAACTAAATTTCTCCCAAAAATTTTGGCGCCCCCCCTCCTTCTACGCTAAGGGGATTGGGGGTTTTCTCACATATTAAAGAATTAACCCTATTTTTTTTTCACATATTTGGGCCCCCTTTTGGCAATATAATTTTCTGGCTCACGATTGGTTTTATTTTTTGTATTGGTACTGCGATTGGCCCAAATTTTCCTTTTATAACACATCACTCGCTTTTAACTTTGTATTCCCCCATTTCCAATGTGCAAAACATTTTTCTGGATTCATTTTTATTCCCAAACAAAATTTCGTGTCCCCCCTTCGCTTCCCTTTTTTAGGGGGTGCACCCACCCGGGTTTCTGCACATTTGAAAGGGCCCCTTTTTTTTTTTTTTTTTTCCCCAACCTATTTATTCAGACGCTTGCTCCAAATGTTCTGGGGGCAGCTTTTTTTTTTTTTTTTTTTTTTTGATTTGTTTTTATTTTCCCTCTTATAACCACCAGGCATCTTCTTTTGAAAAATCTCTCTTCCCATTGTTTTAAAAACCCATTACATTGAACAACATAACAAACGAGAAACTCTATCTTCTATTTGGGGAGGTTGAAACTCCCGCTACTTTTTCTTTCCCCCAAAGAGGTTCATTCTTTAAACCCTGGTTCCCCCATTTTTTTAAAAGTTTTTATAGGGTTTTCCTTTCAACTTTTACCTTTCTTAAAAAAAAAATTGTAATTTTTGGGTTTTTAAAAATTTAACAATCAAAGTGTGGGGTTTTTTTGTATATAAATTATGACCATTTTTTCTTTATTGAAAGTGATTTTTTTAGCATCTGAGGAAGTGCTTTCAGCACAAACCGCGTTTTGCTAATGTAATTTAATTGGGAAAAAAATTTAACATTTTTTTCCTTTTGTTTTCCACCGCACGAGGGTTTATTTTAGTAAAACGAGCGCCCCGGTTTTCCCGTATTTTTTATTTTCTGGGTTTATTAAAAACAGATATGTTTACTCTCATTTCTATTTTACTACCAATTTTTGTTCTGTTTTGCACACTGTAATAAGTGGTTTAAAATTTGGGCGCATTTAAATTTTCCAAAAGGACGGTTATTTTCCCTGTACACAGGGTTTGGGGCCCCCCCGGGTCAATTCCCCTGTGGGCCCCCCGACCCCCCAGGCCCACACTGGGCATATACCAGGCTACAAGGGGCACTACCCGTCCCTTTAAGGCGCACAACCCCCGGCTTTCAAGAAAGGGACTACCCGGCCTACCCGGGGGCCCCCTTCCTGCTATATTTGGGGGATCTACATGGGTATAAGGGGCACTAAACCCGGCTAAAAAGGGGGACTCCCTGGCTATAAGGGGCACAAAACCTTTCTATAGGGGCCCCACCCGGCAAAAAGGGGACTACTTGGCTTTTAAGGGGGCACTAAACCCGGCTATAAGGGCACCAAACCGGGTGTGAGGGGGGGCCCCACCGGGTATAAGGGGGATTGACTTTCTATAAGGGGGGAATTTAAAACCCGTCTATTAGGGGCAACAAACCAAACCCTTTTGGGGGACTACCGGATAAAAAGGGGTACAAACCCCCTATGGGGGGGACTATCTTTCCAAAAAAGGGGCCCAAACCCTTTTAAAAGGGGGCACAAACCCGGTTAGGGGGGCATCTTTCCGGGCAAATTGGGGGGAACAACCTCCCCTTTCCCCCCCCGAAACCGTTATGCAGTTAGGTGGAGTGGGTGTGGCTTTTTGAAGGGGCATGACTGATCAACAAGATAGGCGTGGCATAGCGCGCCGCCCCTTTGAATCTCCCACTTTCAAAAGTTAGCAAGTATGCTGTACGTGGGAGGAGTGACAGCTATTTAAAAATATGAAACTGGGATTTGTCTGTGACGTACGGTTATTCCATAATTCTTTATGAAACTTGGGCACCAGTGTCTGCCAATCTTCTTTGATACTTTGCCTGGCCCTGGCGAAGGTGCTAACAAACTTAAATGAGGAACCTTTTGAGCTCAGACTCCCTGCTAAGTTGACTTCCTATCTGGATTGTGAGCTGACAGGCCTTGCATCTAAATTGAGTGAATTTGTATTTTGCTTAATTGAGTGCTTCCTCAATAACATGTGTTGAGCAGTGGGGAAACTTAGGTGAAGCCCTGAATCCTGCAATAACTGAGTGAATTTTGGGTGGTTACTAGAGCTGGGGGTGATTTTTGTCATATTCTTCACAGCAGTGCTCCATCATCTCCTACCAGTGTCATGGCACGTCCTCTACCAGTTTAATGGCACATATCTGCTTAGGATCCTTTACCATTTTATTCCAGTGTCAGAATTGGAGGTGTCTGGCAGGCATCATTGCTATCGCTGGGGCTTGGTGTCAGACAGTGGTGTTTTTTATCACACCCAAGCCCTACATTATCCCCCTCTCACTATTAGACCAGTACCAACACACAAAAGGTACTTGGAATAGCTGAGGTATTTTTCCTGGCATGTCTCTTTAAACACTTTCAATTTCCTTTGGATTGATGCCAGTACTGAATGCTGTTATTTTTGTATTCGCCCCTGGTCTAATGCATTGCATAGACATTGCATTAGGCTGTACCAAGATGGTGGTTTCCCCACTACCTCCCTGGGGCCAGAAGTGGGGCAAACGAGAACATGGCAGCGATGGAGGCCTTCACAAGGCTTCCCACTGCCATGTCCAGGCATTGGATCCCCACAGTTACGCTGGAGAACGGTTCGTAGCACCGTTTTTCATTCATTTAGACGCTGGGGGCATCTTTGCCGCGGGGTCTAAGGGGTTGCCGCTGGGTGTTAGCTGCGATCAGCCGCTAACACCCGGCGGCTGTGTGGCGGGGTCACGGAGCGAACCTGCCGCAAAGCCCCTTAGCGACCCTGGAACGTACTCATACGTCCAGGGTCGTTAAGGGGTTAGTATACACATATTTCCTCATAAATCACATTTATGGATATCTTACACATCTTCAACAGATATAGGGTAGTACAAGTTAAAGTGGATGAATCTGCCCCCCAGACAATACATCTATATACAGATAAGTGCATAAAGTATGTTCCCACTATAAACTTTGATGGCATTTCACTTGGATCCCTCCTATGGAACCGGGGCTTACAGTAATGTTACGCGCTCCCTGCTATGTGACTGCGCAGGCGGCGCAATGAAGTGACATCCTAGGCCCCAAGCCTAAATCACCAGGCTTGGTGTGGAGAGCAGGTGGACTCGTCGGGAGAACGTAGAGAGGTGAATACCTACCTACTGGGGGCCATTCTAACAACCTACCTACTGGGCGGACTTTAAGATCCTACCTACTGGGAGCCCCTCTCTACCGACCTAATGAGGGACCACTATCTACCTACTGGGAGGACTCTACCTACATATGTGGAGGCCCCTATCTACCTACCTACAAGATACCTATATACCTATTTACCTACTACCTTAAAATACATTATAGGGGACTACTTTCCCACCCCAAGGGGGCCCATACCTCATTACTTGCCCCTACCACCTAACTCCATGAACCCGGGCTAAAATTTTTACCATTTGAGGCAATTGGTTGGGGGGGTTTTTTAAGGGGGTTGGGGTGAACAGAAAAGTGGGGGGGGTAAAAGTTTTGTTTGTAAATTCGCAGGGGGCAACTGGGCCGGGGGAAGTCATCATGGCAGTTTTGGGCTGGATGGGGAAAAAAGGGAAGTAACACTTATCAACAAAAACACACCTGTGATTTCTAAATGTACTGCTCTGTCGCAGAGCACCTTGTACACTGGATCTACCACAAAAGGTCACTGATGGAGGTAAAAAACAGTACAGTCGGAAAAGCTTTTTACACGGATATACCAAAATATGGTTGGGGAAAAAACAGTCTGCAGAACCTTAAACACTGGCTTATATCTCAAAAGGGCATTGTATGGAGGGGACAAACATCGTAAGCCTGTTTTACCTGGTATCTCCACTATTGGTCCCCCGAAAGGGGGAAAATTCAGTTTCAGGCTTTTACACGGAAAAATTACCACTAAAAGGTCATTTTTTGGGTAATAAACAGTTTTAAAAAATCGTGTCACTGGAAATTATCACTAAAATGGTCACGTATGGTGGTAAATTAACTTTCAAACCTGGGTACACTTGATTTTACAAAAAAATGGGCTCTGTATGGGGGAAAAATTGGTCTTTTGAAAAGGCCCTTCAGTAAGATATGCTAGTTTTTTAAGTATTTTATGGGAAGAAGTAGTGAGGGTTTTGGGGGTATTATTTGGTCCTTTTAATTGTTGTTATTGGGAAAATTGGTCTTTGGGCTTGGGAGCTTTTTTTGGTCAGTAACATTATAGTTTAATAGCACCATAAGGAAGTGATATTATTATTTGGGCTTTTTTAAATTTTTGTGGTTTGGGGAATAAGTCTGGTATACTGTTTTTTCAGTAACATTAAATGTGGAAAATGTTATCACTGTGGAATTTTTTGGCCCTTGTTTAAACGTACCCAGCACAATATAGATAAACTGTATGTTGAAAATCCAAGAGATAAATCAAAAACAATGGCATAGATGCATCTTTTTTGTCGTACACCATACAAATTTTTTTTTCTTTTTCTGGGGCTGGATGGCGGGGTTGCGGGTGGTGGTGGGGCAGGGTTGGTGGTGGGTATGCGTGGGGTTGGCGGGGAGTGGGCGGTGGGGGGGTCAGCTTAGAGGCTAAATCTCTGACGTATGGTACTTGCACCTATATCAGGAACGGGCTCATGAAAGTTACAGAGCAGACGACTCTCCATTCTGTTCTTTGGGTGTTCCAAGTACAGGTGAGCAGTGTGTTTGGCTTTGCTTAAAACTCCCTTAGAACAGAATGGCTCTTTCTTTTCTATTAGTTTACCTCTTTATTCATCTATCATGAAATCCACCTTTTGCAGTGAAACTTTCTGCTTGTGGGAGTGTCAGTAGTTTCCCAGCAGTTCTTTTTTACAAGCCCTACAATGCACTGCAGTTACAATCTAGGACGTCTCTGAACCCGCCCTAATCCTCCCAGCAGTGTTCAGCCCTGCCCTGTACACACTTACATCATCATTCTCAGACAGGTACATCTCATGCCCCTGCATCTCTGTAACAGTTCATTCCCTGGTTGCCTGTAGCAGGCTGTGTATCGAACAGTGCACCAATCAGTTTGTAACATGGGAAAAAAAAAAAAAAAAACATTCTTTCCTCGTCCTATAATTTATATAATACATGCACAAATATATTATTTGGTTTTTATATTTATATGCATGTGATGTACATCCCCCACAGTAGGTATGCAGCTATCCCATCATTGTAACTCTGATTGCTGTGGGAAATGTGGCATCACCCACGTTTCCTGTACACTGGATAGCCTGTTTAGCATCCAAGAAAGGTGGGTGATGTCAGATCCCCCACAGCAATTATTTTTTGATCATGGGAAAGCTGTGTGCATGCTGTAGGTGATGTGGCATCATCTCTGCACCGAATGATGTCAGGGCAGCATCTCATGACGCTTTACCCTGGTACCACTACTGTATTAAGAGCATTACGCAGAATTTTTTTTCTGACTGCTGCTAGATCATCTCAGAGGTCCTAATGCATTTTGAAAAGGTCTATTTAGCAAATGTATCAAAAAGACATATCCTCCTATCAGAAGAGGTAAATCATACTTGCCAACCCTCCCGGTTTTGGCGGGTCACTCCCGCTAATGGGGGCCGTGTCCCACACCCCCCGCTTGGGTGGCTTAACCTCCCGCATCTGTAGAGATGCCGGAGGTTATCAGTGTAAAGAGGCACCAGGATAGCATCTCTTGACGCTGCCCTAAAGCCTCTGTCCTGCTCTGCTGTCCGGAAAAGCTCTCCTAGCTTCATAGGAAGCTGGGAAAGCACTCCGGGAAGGGGGCGGGGCTTCGTGGGACCTGCAAATCACCGCCCCCTCTCCCGGAGCAGAGCACAGCATGAAGAGGCAGGATGCAGGCAAACAGATAGGTGAATGCAGTACAGGGGTGTGTGTCTGGGGAGGAGTGTGAGTGCAGGGGATGGGTTTGCGTATAGTGCAGTATGCAGCGAATGGGTGTGCGTATAGTGCAGCGTGCAGGGGATGGGAGTGTGCGTAGTGCAGTGTGCAGGAGATGGGTGTGCGCATAGTGCAGCGTGCAGGGGATGGGTGTGCGCATAGTGCAGTGTGCAGGGGATGGGTGTGCGCATAGTGCAGCGTGCAGGGGATGGGTGTGCGTATAGTGCAGCGTGCAGGGGATGGGTGTGCGCATAGTGCAGAGAGCAGGGGAGGGGTGTGCGCGTAGTGCAGGGGATGGGTGTGGGCGTAGTGCAGCGTGCAGGGGATGGGTGTGCGCGTAGTGCAGCGTGCAGGGGAAGGGTGTGCGCATAGTACAGCGTGTAGGGGATGGGCGTGCGCGTAGTGCAACGTGCAGGGGATGGGTGTGTGCGTAGTGCAACGTGCAGGGGATGGGTGTGCGCTAGTGCAGCGTGCAGGGGATGGGTGTGTGCGTAGTGCAGCGTGCAGGGGATGGGTGTGCACATAGTGCAGCATGCAGGGGATGGGTGTGCGCATAGTGCAGCATGCAGGGGATGGGTGTGCGTGTAGTGCAGCGTGAGGGGGATGGGTGTACGTGTAGTGTAGCGTGTGGGGGATGGGTGTGCGCGTAGTGCGTCCTGGGGATGAGTGGGGGGGTAGTGCAGCGTGCGGGAATCGGTGTGTTTTAGTGTGTGGAGAAGGGGTGTGTGTGTGTGGGGGGGGGTGTTTGTTTTTGATTGTGCAAGGGGGTATGAGTTGCCCACTTATCTTTTGCTCCTGCCTTCTGTGGTCAGTCTCCAGCGGCTGCAGGGGGCTGGATACAGATCGTAGGGGGCTGGATACAGATCGCAGTTGCACCCTTGCTCCTGTTTCCTACCCCCTATCGCCTGTCTTTGGCGGCTGCAGGTGGAAGGAGACAGGCCGCAAAGGACAGACTCTGGTGATTATAGCCTATTCAGCATCCACGAAAGCTGGGTGACACTCTATCCCCCAAAGGTGGCACCCAGTTTTCCTAACATGGAAAGCTGGATGTTACCTGTGGGCAATGGGTGTCACCCAGCTCTCCTGGATGCTGAGTAAGGTATCCAGCCTATATATATGTGTGTAATCTTTTTTTTTTTTTTACAGGTTCCCATTTGGACTACGTCGGATTCGGTGGACTACGTCGGATCAATTTTGGATCTATTTTTTTCAAATAAAATGGTTAAAGAGGGCTGGTGTCGGGGAGTAATTATTTAAATAAAAGGTTTTTGTGCAATTTGTGTGTTTTTTTTCCATATAATTGCAGTGATAGTAGTGGAGGTGTCAGACAGATGCCTCTTCATTACTATCGCTCGGGTTTGGTGTCAGCCAGTGGTGCTTCTTGTTGGCCAAGGCTGACACTAACCCCGTGTCACTATTACCCCAGTACCCAATGCACCAGGGGCACTGGGAAGAGCCGGTAACCGTCAGCAGCGGACCTTCTAATGTGAGGGTCCGCTTCTGGAGCAGCTGCGGGCTGGTATTTTTAAAGTGGGAAGTTACCAGTATCGATGGTTCTTTCCATTCTGATAGTATCAGGCTGCTGCTGTCGGTTTTACCTTTGCTGGTTATGTAACTTGGGGGGGACCATTTGTCATTTTTTTTTCAGAAAATTTATTTATTTAATGAGAATCTGTACATGGGCATCCACTGTAATGATTACAGGAGGTGCCCACTGTAGGATTCTCAATAAATAAATGATTTATAAAAAAAAAAAAAAGGACTTGGGGTTCCTCCATTTTCCATAACAAGCCAAGGTATAACCGACAGCTTCAGCCTAATACTATTAAAATGGAAAGGTCCAGTAACACTGGTCCCTTCCAATTCTAAAAATACCAGCCCACAGCCGCCCAAAAAACGGACCATCACATATGAGAGTCCACTTCTGACAGTTACCCAGCTCTTCCCAGTACCCCTGATGTGTTAGGTACTGGGGTAATAGTGACATGGGGATGGTGTCAGCCGTAGGGTGACAAAAACTACTGCTGGCTGACACCAAACCCGAGTGATAGTAATGGAGAGGTGTCTGTCAGATACTCTGTTACTAAAACTGGAATTAAATGGGAATCAAAAACACACAAATTGCATAAAAAACTTTTATTCAAATAAACACTCCCTGACATCAGTCTTCTTTCACCATTTTATTAAAGAAATTAATCTAACATTGGTCCAACATAATCAAATTAGTCCGACATAGTCCAAAGGGGAAACCTGTATGAATATAAGAACATTAAAAAACATGACAGTACTAAACTCCATCTCCTGCATCCCCTGAAGATCATTCCTGCGGCTGATCTTCTGGGGGTGCAGGGTATGGAGTTCAACCTGAACATGATTCTGGGGGTACAGAGACCAGCCACAGCACAATCTCCAGGGGTATGGTCCTTTGCCCCCCAAGGAGATTGTAAGTAGTGCTCTGTACTCCTCTCTCCCACTACTCCCCACCATTGTGCTATGCACCTTAGCGCCAACACAAAATAGAACCCTCCCCCCATCACACCATAACCTCCCCAACCATGTGGAGTTTGTACAGAGGTGGCTATAGGTATGGAAGTGCTGAAAAATTTTTAATTCTAAGATGTTTGTGTGTTAAACTTTGCAGGGATGAGTCATGGTCGGTAGAAGTACACTGGTATATACAACTGTATAATCACTGTGTGATAGAAATATTGATTGTAATGTAATGGTTTAGGTTCAGGCACAGTTTAGCGATATCTCCCAGCTCTCTGGGTGCTGAATAGGCTAGCCAGTGTTCAGGAAAGCTGGGTGACGGCAAAACCCTAATTTAGTTTTCTTCCAGAGCAGTTACACATTTAGGTTGAGTGGGTGTGGCTTTTTGCAGGGAGTGTAGTTCAACAACCAGAGGGCGTGGTCATGCAAATTACTGGTGCGCTGTGCTACGCACACTGCACCTTCTAATCTCCAACTTTTCCACTTTCAAAAGTTGGCAAGTATGAGGTAAATACAGTTCACAATATTGAAGGCAGCTAGCAGTGATGAGTCACTATGTACACATAGTTATCTCTGCAAGTGTGTATGTGTCCACATTAGTGTATAACACCCCCCCATCAGCTCTGTACTGATTACATTCCTGTCAGCACCTCTATTTACATAGTGACTGATGAGTCACTAGAAGCAGCCAGATCTTTCTCTACTCAGGTCATACCCAATAGAGGAGAGTGTTTCTGAGCTGAGCCTGGCTTCAAAGCACACCCACAAAGTGATGACAAAACGTCCATTGAGGCCGTGTGATCAATGGACGTCACATGGTTTGCAGGAAGGAGGGGAGTAAAGGGCTGGTTTTGCAAAGCAGAACAGATATTTTTTAATGAGTATCAATTACAAATTTCAATATAGTTAAGTTGTGAGCTCTATAACAAATAAAAAGATAGTTCCCGGAGAACCCCTTTAAGTCACAATTTCCTAGTAAGGTATATGAATATGTATTTTTGAAACTAAACAGCCGCTTTCTATCCACAAGAAATTTCTTTCTGTTTTTGTGTAAGGAAAAAATTGCACAAAGGCCATGTTCACATGTTGAAATGTAACATGGATTTAAGCATCAAACCGACATGCATTCCACCAGGGCTTAAAATTTTTAATTCTGGTTTGATTACTTGTTTTGTATATAGATATTGTGCGGGATGTATCATGCTGCAGTCATTTTATCATGTCATTTTACCATGTCTTTTTGTATAGGTGTTGCAATCATCTATTCATGTGGGGGGTTGTTTTGGCTGCCAATTAACACAGACTTGTTAATTAGAAAAAGTGGGTAAAGAATATACATAAACCAGCCTATATCTCACCAGGAGCCTGAGCACATGGGATAGATGAGCACATGGAATAGGACAATGGCAAAAATTGTACATAAACTAATCTTGGCCATAGTCCAGGTTTTCGATAACTTACTTATAAAATTATGGCTCAAAAGTCAAGTTACACCATTTGTCTTGTATGTGGGAATTTTTGGCTTTAGGGAACCACAGAAATGAAAATTGGCCCAAATTATGAATCTGTCATATTCATATTTGGCATGCTTAGGTTGGTAAATTCATACTTGGAAACTTAGTTGTCATGAAACCTGTATTGGAAGCTGGAAATTATGACTTTCTTAGTGTCTGAAGTGGGGGCTCGGGCCACTCCCCCTTTGCTGTGATTGGTGGTGGCTGCCTGATATTAGGCTCAACCCTGGTAGGGACACACCCCCTGTGTGGGACTCACCCCCTGTGCTGTGATTGGCTGCCTGCACTCATCCCTCTGAGCTGTGTAAAAACGAAACTGAAACTGGCTTTCTGTGCTGGCTGCTGGCTGTATTTATGTTCTCATTGTCTTTCACTCTTTCTGAGCTGTGTACTAAAGGCTGCCTGACCTCCTCTCACAGTGACAGCTCTATGTGAAATATCTGGGCAATTACTGAGTTTCTAGCTGCTAGATTGACTCTCCCCACATATAACACAGCCTTATAAACTGCTCCCCCATATAACAAAGACTTATACACTCTGCTCCCCCTCTACTTCCTGCATGATAAAAAAGGGGGGAACAGAGTGCATTTCTTACATTTGTTTCATCATTTCAGGCTGTATGAATAACTATTTCCACCAATGCAGGTGTTCTGGTTACAAGGAGCTTGTGGAGGGAGGTGACAGCTATGCAGGCATGAGAACTGAACATTTCAGGAGGTCTACAGAGCTGTGACATCCTCTCCCTTCCACTGCTCCCACAGAATTATAATGTCACCAGACACGCCTATTGGGAGTAGAGACCCACCCCTGGATTTGAAACTGTAAAAAAGAGAGAAAGCTTAAGATGCCCATGAAATTTTGTAATCAGAAAACCCCTTTAAGGTAGGTTAGGGCAGGGTCACAGTGCAGCAGTCGTATGGCTTAGAACTGTTACAGAACCCCTCAACAGGGGTTTTTGAATTAGCTCAATAATCAGCCACATGTATGTGCAGATGAACGCTTGCAAAACTGCGCGGCCATCAACAAGCAAGGAACACAGATAAAAATTGATTGTTAATGGTTGTTATGCAAGCGTTCACCATTACATTTAAGCAGCCAAATGATATGCTAATTGAAAATTTATTTTGGGGTTGGCACAGTGGTTCACACCCTGACTGCGTCGTAACTGCTCTATGTGTTCTAACCCTAAATATACTGTATAGATTATTTTAAACTTTTGGTTTGCCAAACAACCCCTTTAACTTTTGTGCGAGGAAATGTACTATTGATTATGTAATTGGATTACATTTTGGTTACACCACTGTAATCTGTATAATTTTTGCGTTAGTTGTGCATTGTGAGCTGAATATGACTATTTGTCTTTTTGCCCTGTTCATGTAACACATCTTTTGTTTATATGTTTGTTTGATCAAGTGTTCTACCTTTGCCTGAAAGAAGCCCATTAAGGAATTATCTAACTTTATTGTGAGTATTATGAGAATAGTAGAATTACAAAGACTGCAATGGATGCTTGCTTTTATTATATTTTTATATACCCCCCCAAATTCCAGGCCCCAAAACAAACATTAGGCATCAAAAAAACATTTCACAGGGTAGGAGATTTGGAACAATTACTAAACTATTTTACAGAGATAAGGGTGGTTCTACAGCTCTACTATTCCTATATGAGCCTTTTAGAGGGACATTAGTGATGAAGGTTTCTAAACAACATAGCAAAAGACTACCGAGCTCTAAGGGTATGTTCACAGGGGGTTTTTGGGGGTGTCCGTGTGAAAAAACCGCTTTTCTGATGCGTGCCCGGGGTCCGTTTTGGCCCCGTGTTTCTCACTGCTGGGAAAATGAAAACACAAAAAGGGCTTTAACATGAGTGATCGCCGCTTGGGGTTTTTGGGGAAATGCGTCTGCCCGGGTTTTCTTTCTTTCGGATGCTCCCCAAAAACGGGTTTTGTCATTTTTGGATCGCAAGACAAACCCGAAAACCGATGCAAAAACGAAGCGGAAATAAATCTGTAAACCCCCGCTGGTGTTCTCTTCCCAAAGTGAAAAAAATCACTGCTTTTGTTTTTTTCCGTGTTTTGGGTCCTTTCAGAGGGGAACAACGCATCAAAAAAGGGGATGTTCACTGGACCAAAGACCCGTGTGAACATACCCTAAAGGTTTAAATTTTTGAAATTTAATTTAACTTAAGTAAAAAAAAACCAGCACCTGTGGAGATCACAAAACAGCAGGGAGAAAAGAACCCACCCCCAGTGGGGCAGTGGGAGCAGAGAGAGGGGGAAAACAAAAACTAAAAAAGCTTTTTGTACAGAGCAAAGGAAAAGAACTGCGCTCTCTTTTAATGGAAACAAAATCAGAAGAGCAATTTATTTGGTAATAATCTTCATTTACCTTTGCCTTTTTTTAAGCTAATCAATGAAGTGGGAATACCCTTTAAAGCATCAAAAATCTTTCACAGGCTAGGAGGTTTGAAATGGTTACAATTTTTTTGTTTTGAATGGTAAAGATAAGGTCATACATAGATGTCTTACAATTTAGGTCATTTTATTTTAAACTGTGCAAAAACAGTGCAGCAAAAAATAACACTGCAGAACTGCCACATGCATAATAATAATTGGCCAGTGTGAAAGGAGAAGGATCATTTATCTTCATCGTTCTTGCCACCATAAAGAATCACAGTTATCAACACTATGATTGGGAAATGTAAATTCCACTTGGACTGCAATGTGCACAGGAACTTAATGCCTAGTACATGACTCTCAGTGGGGAAGATTGTAATAATTGAAATGTCCATCATTCCAAACTAAAAAAAATGATAATTTTAAAATTTTTTTTTAAAAAAAACTGTGTGTGAAAAAATCCCATGTGAAAATATGGGTGCAATATGCACTTCATACAGTACTGTTCATGTGTTTTATTTATAATATACATTTACAGTTTTGAAATTATATTTTTTGCAGTCTGGTTTTTTCCCCAAATTGTTCGGGTTTAAAAATATTTTTTTATTTATTTTTGTTTCATTTTTCTTATAAAAGTAAAGCATATTAAGGGAAATTAAAAAAGGGTTGTCTTTCCTTAAAAAAAATGGGGGCTGGTTGGGGGGGGTTTAAAAAAAAAAAAAAACTTAAATTTTATTTTGTAACCCGCTTTTCCTGCTTGAAACTCTTTTTTGCCCCCTTCCATGTCGCACAACCCTTTCATGTAAGTAAAAAAAGGTGCTGTCCATTGTTTAAAAAAAACAATGCCTACTAGTTGGGAGGCGTTAAAAACAGGGAAAAAAAATAAGCTCACCATTGAAACCCATTCTGTTTTAGTGCTGTCTCTGTTGCTGGTGCTCCCCACCGATGACATTACACATTACGCATTTTTATCATATTCTGCAAAGTCAAAAGTTTACATACTTTTCTTTAGTATTTGGTAGCATTCCCCTTAAAAACTGTATGACTTGGGGCAAATTTTTTTGGATATCCTACACAAGCTTCTACAATATTTTTGGTGGGAAATTTTTTGGCCCCCTTTCCTCCTGAAAAATTTGGGGTGAAACCCGACCCAAAAGGTTTGTAGGTCACCTTGCTCTTTCCCTCCCTTTTTTTCAGTTTTCCCCCATAAATTTTCAAAAAGTTTGAGTTTAAGGGCCCTTTTGATGGCCACCCAAAAAAATTGATTGCTTATCCCTTAACCCCACTTTTAAAACCCATTTTTTGGCATTATGCTTCAGGTCATTGTCCTTTTGGAAGACCGTTTAAACCACCCAATTTTTAAAATTTTCTGGCTGATGTTTGAGATGTTGCTTCAGCATTCCCAACCCTTTTTCTTTTTTTTTTTATGAAACATCTATTTTGTAAAATTTCCCCAGTCCCCCCCTGCAGAAAAAACAACCCCAAAACATGCTTCTACCCCCCGTGTTTCACTTTTTAGGATGGAAATTTTTTGGCCCTTCCAAGCTTCCCCCCTTTTTCCCCTCAAAAACATAACAATGGTCTTTATGGTCAAACAGTTAAATTTTTTAGTTTTCGTCAGACCACAGGACTTCCAAAAATGTAGGCCCTTTTTTCCCTGTGGGCATTTGAAAATTTTTAAATTTGGCTTTTAAAAGTTTTTTTGGGGGGTAATAGTTTTTTATGCAGAGTGGTTTTCCAAACCCCCCAAAGTTGATACAGTACTCGTTTCAGGTGGAAAATTTGGAAAAACAATTTTAACCAGCTTCCCCAGCATCTTACGGGTTTTTTTGGCTTTTGTTCTTGGGTTTTTTATGACATGTAGGATAAAAGCACTTTCACTCTGAGACCCCAAAAAACCCTTCCCTCCCCTGAGCAAAACCGTTTGGCGGGGACTTTCCCCATTTTTTTTGTACTTGTGTTTAATTGTTTGGTACGGGATGAATAAGGCACCTTCAGATATCGGGAAATTGTCCCCAAAGGGAATGACCCAAAACTTGAGAAGCCCAACAATTCTTTTCCCTGAAATTTGGTGATTTTTTTAAAGACTTTACCTTTATGTTACCCCACAGTCCCCAGTGTGTTTTTTGGGTGTGTTTTTAAAATTTCCCACCCCACAGGGGGTCTCTAATTAATCAGATGTTCCCCAGAATCAGAAGCTTCCAAAGACATCAATGGCCTGTCCCCCAAAATTTTTAAAGGCATTTTAAAAATATTAGTGTAAATTAAAAAATTTTGACTTGCAGAAAGTAATGAAAATTCTCTCTCTCATTATTCTTGCAAATATAAAAAAATTTTGGGTTTCCCGATTGACCTTTAAAAAGGGAAGGGTTTTTTTTGATAAACATGTCCCGATAGTGGGGGGAAAAAAAGATATGTGCCTTTTTATATAGTGTATGTATACTTCTGGCCCTTTAACCCTTTAAAAGTAATTTTTATATTTATTTTTTTTATATATTATATTATATATAAAAAAAAATTTTTATATTAAATAATTTTATAATATATATTTTATATTATATATATTATATATTAAAAAATATGTTGGGAAAACCGAAGTTTACATACACTATATAAAAAAAAACAACATGCATGTTTTCCCAATTTTTTTGGGAAAATGGCCCGGGGGGGTTTTCATGTCTTTTTCCTTTGGGGTTTTTATACATCAGAAAAAATGCAAGGTATGTGAAATGGGGGGGGTTTTTTTTGGAATGGCTATATTGATGGGTGGGAGGGCCCAAAAACCCAAAATTTCAGGTCATATCTTACATGCCTATTGAAATCGAAACCCTTAAAGGGCCCTTTGGGGGGGGTTGGGTTTGGTACCCAAAAGGTTTTTTACCCGTACGTGGGGAAACAATGTTTTTTTGGGGGCTGGGCAGTAGGGGCCCCGAACATTTTAAAGAGGGACTCTATCTGTTTAGTTTGCGGCAAGATGGGCTGGAATTTATTTTGTTTGTGTTTTAGTGTACTGTAACCTGCTGTGGAATTTTAAAATGGGTGAGGCGGGGGGATCGATGAGAGAG
The DNA here is from genome assembly GCA_025379985.1 of Phyllomedusa bahiana. Taxonomy (NCBI): domain Eukaryota; kingdom Metazoa; phylum Chordata; class Amphibia; order Anura; family Hylidae; genus Phyllomedusa; species Phyllomedusa bahiana. The sequence goes on along the minus strand of JAODAL010016660.1, from coordinate 21,301 downwards.
GGGACCCCGAGACCCACCAAATTTTGGGAATGGATACAAAATAAAGGGCTAAAATTTGGGGGGAAAAATTTTACAACTGACACAATGAATTTGGGAACAAAGTGTTGCCTGAAAAGGGGACAGAGAAATTTTCTGGGTCTTAGGTTTTAAAAGGGCCCCGAGACTGTGGGAAATTTTTGTTTTTTAAAAAGGGTGTTTCCAACAAGGCAGAGCCACACCCTTAAACAGACTGTGAGCATCTCAGAGTTCAAGAAAGACTGTTCTCTGTGGAGTAGGACTGTGACTGTACCTTGTGTGAGTAAGTCTGTATGGTTAAGTCTGTGGTTAAGACTGTGATGTTTAAAATAACTGTTGTCATTGCTGGAATTTGTTTTGATCATGGAATTGCTGGTTAAGTACCTCGAGCAGACGAATGCCCGTGATGGTGCAAACTATGGCCAAACAGCAAGCCAGTACCCAGTAGCATCAGGCCCATGCCACATTTAAACGCGCACATATTGAGACCTTACAGGAGATGAACAAGTTATTGGCTCAACAGATGGTCGGATTGACAAAAGCTGTGCAGGTCAAGGAGACTGCAAAGGATGACCTGAGAGCTCAAATATCAGTGAGAAAGGCTATGTGAAAGATGACTGCAGGGGAAGACATGGTGGTCTTCTTTGTGACCTTTCAGCAGATTGCCGTCCATGAGCAACTGTCAGTCACGCATTAGGAAGACATCCTTGGGCCGTTTCTCACCAGCAAACCACAGAGGGTGTACTGTGACATGCCCCCACAGGAAACCATAGACTACCCCAAGCTAAAGGTGGAGATTCTGGCTTGTCTGGGGTTAAGTGTGACAGCCCAGGGACAGTTTGTGGCAGAGCAAGCAACACTAAAAGCATTTGCCAACCAAAGCTTGGATGTCCTGTTGCCAACAGACCGTGTGCTCTTCCCAAGTGTGTGCCAATTCCTATGGAAATCAGTAAGACTCAGTAAGTCTCAGTTAGTTATGACACCTGATTTGAGACTATTTGGACATCTGCTCGGGGTAGGTGAAGTGTTGGTGAGTGGAGACTCACTGTTGGAACCTCTGAATGTTGACCAGTGTGTGTTAAACAGAGGCCCAGACATGCTGCCAAGCCGAAAGAGTCCTGAGAGCATCAGGAATATTAATGATGGACTCAGTGTCTTGCATGCTGTGGTGCCTGTGGCGAGTGATGAGTTCATGAGTGATCATTTTCTGTGACGAATATGCCCAGAATCAATGAGTAGCTGACGGTCAAGAATTAATGGTAGCATACAACAGTATCCTCTTGTACTGGGCTCTTTCCAATTCCAGCAGCGTAAAAGTTCAACAATCGCGCAGTACAGTACAATAAACAGTCTTATAAGCATTTTAATATCTGTTTAATATCAGTCTAGCATTTAGCTTTTTCACTTAGCTTTTAGGTGCCCTCTATTTATTTGCAATATTAGATTTTAACAGCGATATAGAGCTGTCAGCATATCCATAACCTTATTTACTATTTTCACCAGCTAAACTGGCTTCATCAGGGGTTAGAGGGACCGGACTTCTAACCCCTGATGAAGCCAGTTTAGCTGGTGAAACATGTTGGGGAGGTCAGGCATGACATTTTAAATTGTGATTTCTCACCTCTTTCTATACTTTCTATACCCGCTGCAGAGGGTATCACAAGGAAACCTTATATGTTTTATGTCCATCGCATTAGGGATGATTGCCCAAGTGGGATGTTTGGGATCCCTTATTTGAGTTCGTAAATCACTGTATATATAAGGTTATACTGTTAATAGATGGTGGTCCACCAGACTTGATAATATAAAAGGAGTTATTCCTTCACAATTAGAAAGGGATAAATTGAGAGGTTAGAAAACAGGTTTTGAAATAGTGGGTCTAGAGGTTAAGTGTTATACATAATAAAAGTTAAGTTTGAGTGTTTTATAAATTGAGAACTGATAGAGTTTAAGTTTGCCTATGGCAAAATAGTAAATATAGTGATCAAAAGTCACTCTCTGTTCTTTTGTGAGATTCCCATATTTTTGGAGACCATATCCATAACCGAGCGCAGCAACAACAGGACATTTCAGAAGCAACGGCTTCTTTCCTCATGCATGCGTAATATATGTCCACATGCTCATTTTATCTGTATTAGCATATCACATGTTTAATTAGCGGCATGAACTTAATTAGAACATGCAGCATGACATTGATATTGCTGGAAGATATAGGTAAGCATTCAAAACTTACGAAAAACATCTTAGATGAAAGCTTCATTTAATCCTTTGGCGTCAAGGAATCTAACTCTGAGATCCAGAAAATATATCATAAAGAGATTATCAAAACTTAGTGCCACAGAGGACCCCATCGAGGTCCCATGCAGCTGCAAGTAGTAGCAATCCCAAAGCGAAAATAACTACAAGTCAGTACCCGTTCTAATGGCATTAGACAAAGTAGAATCCTTCCTTATGTGGTATACTAGTGATTAAGCTCTGGACATAAAGGGCGGCATGTATAAACGGGGCTGCGCCAGAATTCTGGCGTCTTTTCAGCCATACATCAGGCACAGCCCCGTTCGCTATAGTTGTAAATGTCCCCCATGCCAATATCAGATGCATTACAGAGTGCCCGCGGCACTTTGTAATGCGCCTGATTTCAGGGGGCGTGCAGGAGGCGGGGCGCACTAGAATAGTATGAAGCTATAGATTTATGGCTTCAGTATGTCAATTCCAGGCTCATTACTACTGGAACGGGTAAACCACTTAGTTGTTGTTGGAGTTTACACTGAACAGTTTAATTGACTTATCTGTATGCTGCATATCACTATGTATGTATACATGGGCCACATTATCAGTGCATGTCACCACTATATAGTGACCAATACCACCATAAATTTTTTATATTTTACTGTATATATATATATATATATATATATATTATATATTTATATATATATATATAAAAATAAATATATATATATATATTATATATACTGACCAGACCAGTATACCCTGACCAATAATACCAATGACAACAATAATACAAAGAACAAATAAAAATAATACCCTACATATCATTACCATATAGTGGCTAATACGACATACTGTTACTGAGCAAATCAGTATACCAGATCAATAATACCAATCAATAACAACAATAGACAAGCACTTAATAATACCAGTACACCATCATCATTCCCACATATCACCTCCATAAACAGTCTGAATAATACCATTGTACCATTACCGAATGTAAACCATTACACTTAGACCACTTTTATTGCCATATCGTGACCATATAGTGGTAGATAGCAGTGTACACAGCCAGACATATAAGTGATTACAGTGCAGTTACATTTAGTGACTCACAGGTGATGTCTTTTCTGATGAATCATTCTCTGTTTTCTTTCTTCATCCAGTCCAGATTACGATGAGGTCTTCTCCTGGCCACAGCTTGTCCGTGCAGTGAAAGTGCCCCAACCAACTATAGGGCCCTCATTTGTGCCACCAGTAGGTAGGAACACACTCCATATAGTAGCCAGTCCCCTCTCCTCAAAAAAAAGGCAGACATATAGGTAGACGCCCTTTTTAGGTAGATGAAACCCTAAAAATTAGTCGGATAAGTGGCAGACTTCTCCTGTTAAGTAGGTAAAGTCCCCCTTCAGTATAGTACCCCCAATAGGTAGTTGAAGGTCCCTCTAATAATAGTTACATAGGGTCCAGGGGCGTAACTACCAGGAAAGCAGACGTAGCAGCTGACACGGGTCCCGGTCATTTAGGGGGCCCGCGCCCTGGGGCAGCTGCTACCACATCTGCTCCCCTGGTAATGCCGCTCCTGTCCCTGCCGGCAGGGAACATAACAGTTCACTGCGGCGGGTGTGGAGCTGAGGGGCCCGGCGCATGCTACCTCGGAACGCCCGGGCCCTCCAGGCTCTGCCACTTCCCCTGCCGGCACTCTGTGATCACGTGGGCGGCACAGTGACATCACATCACCGCGCCGTCCGCGCTGAGCACAGAGGCTGCATCGCGGCACATCAAGGGAGCATGGACGGAGGTAAGTAAGTGATTTCTTATTTTACCTGCCCTGTCTGCCAATATAACCTCCCCTAAGCCTGCCTATAGAAAGCCCCCTAAGCCTGCGTATATCAACCCCCCCAAGCCTGCCGATATAAAGCCCCACTAAGCCTGCCAATATAAACCCCCCGAAGCCTGCCTATATAAACCCCCTCAAGCCTGCCTATATATAGTCCCCCAAAGCCTGCCTATATAATGCCCCCAAAGCCTGCCTATATAACCCCCCGAAGCCTGCCTATATAAAGCCCCCGAAGCCTGCCTATATAAACCCCCTAAGCCTGCCTATATAGCCCCCTAAGCCTGCCTATATAACCCCTCCTAAGCCTGCCTATATAACCCCTCCTAAGCCTGCCTATATTGCTCCTATAGCCCCCTAAAGCTTGCCTACCTATATAGCCCCCCTGAAGCCTGCCTATCTACTTAGATTGGGCCCTATAGCTACCTAAACCCTGCCGACGTACCTATATGGCCCCTATAGCCCACCTAACCCCTGTCTACCTGTATGGCTCCCTATAGCTATCTAAACCCTGCCTGCCTAAATGGACCCCATATAGCCAGGGGGGCAGGTGCTGGAAAAGTCAGGATTCTAAGATATTTGTGTCTAAATCTCCAGGGTCAAGTGGTCGGGAGATGTCATCAAGAAGGTCTGGACGGGATGCAGAACAAAGGGGAAAGTCAGCAACTTGTCAGAGAAATGTCACCTGTGAGTCACAAGATGTAACTGCAGTGTAATCACTTATGTCTGCAGAGTCTTTGTACACTGGTGTCTACCACTATATGGTCACTGTATGGTGGTTATATACAGTCTGCAGAGCCTGTGTACACTAGTATATACCACTATATGGTCACTATATGACGGTACTATTGGTCTTTGTGTACTAATCAGTAATAGTGTAGGGGTATTATTCAGTCACTTTGTGGTCTTGTTCTGGTGGTATAATCAGGTCCCTATGTTATAGCGTTATTGATAATGTTGGTCTTGGTATAGTGGGATTTGCTTGGTAGCAGTATGGTGGTGATATGTATGGTGAGGTATTTGCCCCTTGTATTATCTACATTATCAATAGCATGTCCTGGTAAATGTTCGTGGTCAGGGAGGGGGGGGGGGCCCATCCAAAAGTTTGCTTTGGGGCCCTGGCTTCTATAGTTATGCCGCTGATAGGGTCCCTTCTAGTAGGTAGGTATATAGGACCCCTCAGTAGGTAAATAGGTACATAGGATCCCCAAAAGGTAGGTGGTAATGTAGGGCCCCAAGTAGGTAGGTATATAGGGCCCCCCACAGGTAAGTAGGTACATAGGTCCCCGAGTATTTAGGTAAGTGTATAAAGGGTCTACCTTCCATTAGTTAGGTGTATATAGGGCCACCCAGTAGTTAGGTAGGTATATATAGGGCCCCCAGTAGTTAGGTAGGTATATATAGGCCCCCCCATTAGTTAGGTAGATATATATAGGGCTCTCAGTAGTTAGGTAAGTATATATAGACCTCCCAGTAGTTAGTTAGATATAGATAAGTAGGGTCCCCCAATTTAAAAAAAATAAATAAATAATACTCACCTCTCCTCTGTTCTCCTGCTGGACTTTGAATCGAGAGCAGGTGGTGTGACTTCATCACACTGCCCGTAGCTGCGATGTAGCTGAGTGGCGAGGTGGCCCTGTCGCAAATGTGACTGCTGCGACTCCTGTAGTTATGCCACTGGCTGCATCAGCTCCTCAGGTCGCTATAGCTACAGACTTGTTCAAACTCTCCTGATAGGCTGCCAGAGCTGGTTGCTACAGCTACAGACCTGGTGTCCTCAGTATCTCGTCACTGCAGGCCAGTAGTAGCCAGTAAAGCCAGTAAACCCACCCCTGAATTCAAAAATGAAACCGAGAAAATAGGACTGAGATAAGATGAATCGATGTAGTTAGACGACCCTTTTAAGTCCCTTGTTTAATACAGTTTGTTGCATGGGAGTCCATGCTTGAGAGGAAATATGGATAGCTAACGTATATATGTCATCCTCAGAGCTTTTGGATTCCGGCGTTCTATCCTGCCTTCGTCCGGATGCATGTTTTTACTTTGTCCTATGTTGGTATCTTCCTATGGGCTGATATTGTCCAAAAAATCCTGTTTTGTTTTGTGTCTTACTTGCTGAACAAAGTTGCATGCGATTACATTTTTTTATATTACTACGTTCTTCATTCCAAGTATATACTCAATTATATGAATTATCACAAGTATCTCTCTCAAATTTTTGCAGTTTGGATTACAATAATTGACTCCTCATTTTTCCAAATTAGTCTTAAAGGGATTATCCGAGAGTTTAAACATTTCATAGAATACTATAAACAGCATTTTTATTTAAAAGATATCCACTACCTTCATGGATTTATTTGCTTTTGCCGTATTATTCATCTATCATAAACTTCCTGCTTGTGGGAGTGTCTGTAGTTCTCCAGCACGTCTTCCCTACAAGTCCCAGAATACGTTGCAATCTAGGACTTCCCTCTACAGTTAACACTGCTAGACATTGTGCTGACATTAATGTGTCATCTCCCCAAGCTCTTTACCTGCTGTCATGATGATAGTTAGCAACATAGAAAACTGGCCACAGTTATGTAAAACCTCTTAATAAACTTTATTCAATTTACGTCCAGCTTTAGCACATATCATGCAGCTTTTCCGACATATAAAAACATGAAAAATAGATACTTAGATTTGTTGCGACATCAGCCGTTTACACTGAGTCCATCATCCTTACAAGACTCTAATCAAAAACAAATTTCCTAAGGAGAAACGCTAGGAGACCGGGCTAGATGCACCCGCGGCCGCTGCAACGTTTCAAGGTAGAACACGCCTCTTTCTCAAGCATGCGCAGAAGGATAGAGTATTCTTTTAAATAGGATACATTTTAATACATATTAACTTTTTATGAAACCACTTAGCATCATTATAAAAATGTTTTCAAATTAAAGATCTCGTTAATACCTCTCGGGGCCATCGAATCCAATAAATGGATCCAAAAGGCTTCCCTCTGTAATAGTTTCTTAGAAAGTTGTGCAGCGTCAAGTACGCACCAGCGAAGCTCATCAAGTCCATGCTTTTCATTCGCAAAGTGCCGTGCTAGAGAAGTTTCTCCGAAGCACCTTTTGTCTTCATTAGTTTTTTTTTTTTTTAAACAAATGTTTATTTGCATTTTTCAAGTAAAATGTAACAAATACACGTTTACATAATGTCTGGAAAGAAAATCAACTTCAGAGTCAAGAGATCTAAAAGATCAAGTGCGGTCACAATCATTTGGAGTTACAGAGTGTCGTGCTACACCACATTTATAGATCACACTGCAAGAAGACATAAAGATCAGTACTCTGATTTTACGTGTGATGGCAGACAAAGACAAAACAGAAATAACCTGAACAAAAGTTCAACACATTGTGTAACTTACACAACAAGGTATACTCTCAAGGCTTGTATGGTGCTTGCGTGCAGAAAAAGAACTCCTCTATCCTATAGCCTTCAAGGCTGCATCAACAGTGGCGTTGGTCCTTCTAGGACCTCTCCCTCCCTCCCAAGTTATCGTCACGGACCTCTAGCCTGCCCAGGGACCCGTCAATGCCCTCTCTACAGTACCAACCCGTGTATTGAAACGTCTGCATCAACATCTTTATCTCCCTATCTGAGAAGTGAGATTCTATAAACGAGCGCCAGCGACTAAAGAAGCCCGCCGTGCAAGCTTCCTTATGCCTCTCCGTTTTCAATTTATCAGCAGTTAAATAAATCTTCAGTTGGTCTTCAATCATAGAGATTTTAGGTAGGGTGGGCTTAATCCAAAAGGTGAGCAGACAACGTTTAGCTACTAATATCGCTATGTGGATTATTGCTGGGAGTCTACGGGGTTCAGCTGATTGTTCCGAACCCTCCTCCTCTGGCAGTCTAGGGTAGTGGAAAATAAGATGGTCGTGGCATTTTTCCAGAACAATATTAAAGTGTACCTCAATGTAATACACAAAACTGTCCCAAAAGCTCTGTGAGTGGGCACATTCCCAAATACCATGCCACAAATCGGTTTTAGGCATACCACACTTGGGACACTGTTGTAGCCTATTAGGAAAGGTTTGTGAGGGGGGCAGGTTAAAGCCATAAATGGCATTGTGTGCAATTTTGAAGTGGGATTCCCTCCAATTTGAGCAAATGACGTGCTTTTTGACTGTTGATAGTCCTTGGATGATTTTGTCTGGCAACTGGGGGTCATTTAACCGACGGGCCCAGGATTGGAAAACCTGTGCCTCTGTACGGCTCGAAATCCATTCTCTTATGGACTTATAAAGACCAGAGAGAGAACAGCCTTCTTTGTTGGAGTCAATAAAAGCGTCATAAGTATTTGGGGAGGTTTCCTTTGAGACATCTGCCAACCTAGAGGCACAGAAGTGGTAAAGTTGGTAAGCCGCTAGAGTCTGTGAGGTAGGTAAGGAGAACTTTGCCAGCATTTCCGAGGGCGAAAGCCACCTCTGTTCCCTGGCATGTAGTAGCTGTCCCACTGTCTTCAAACCTCTCTCCCTCCACCTCTCGAACATCGGGTTTGAAATCCCTAAGGGAAACTCAGGGTGATCCCAGACGGGCATAGCCTTAGAGATCAGAAAGGGTAGGCCCAGCCGCTTCCGGATCTCTTTCCATACCATGATCGTGTCTCGAAGTATGATTGAAGATTTGATCGGGGGTGGGAGGTTTGTGTACTTCGTGTGGAGGAGGGCATGGGGATGCCAAGGGCGCATCAGGTCCCTTTCTATGTCCCAGTTTGAGTACCGACTAAGTCCCCCCGCCCAGTCCACAACATGTCGTGTTAAACATGCTAAGTTGTACCCCCTGACATCCGGGAGGTTCAGGCCCCCTTTCGTCGTTGGTAACATCAATTTTTTAAGAGCTATTCGGGGTTTTTTCCCCGCCCAGATGAATTTTGAGAATATTGAGTGGATTCGATTTATATCCGAATGTTTAAGAAGAAATGGAAGAGTTTGTAAAGGGTAGAGCAATTTAGGAAAGCTGATCATTTTAATAGCCTGACATCTCCCAGTCATGGACAGGGGCAGAAAATTCCAGCGCGTTAAATCTTGGGAAATCTTGTTAATGATGGGGGGGAAATTTAAGCTATAGATGGTGTCTGGTGTTTTACCTATATTGATTCCTAAATACGAGATTTGACTGGAGGCAACTGTAAGATCAACGCCCAGGCTCTGCCAGTTGGTCTTTGGTGTGTTAGATCCCAGGCTTAGGAGCTCGCTCTTACTCGCATTCACCTTGTAACCTGATAGATCGCCAAACGTTCTAAGAGAATCAAAAACCTGTGGTAGGTGGGCCTGCGGGTTCGACATAAAAAGCATCAGATCATCCGCAAAGAGAGCAATGTTAATTTCTTGGGTGCCAGTGTGAATACCTGTAAAGAGATCTGATTCCTCCAGGAATCTCGCTAGGGGCTCAAGGGCGAGGTCAAAGAGAAGGGGCGATAATGGGCATCCCTGTCTGGTCCCTTTTTGGAGGTGGATTGGTGAAGAGATGAAACCGGGTGTATGCACCCGTGCTGCCGGATTCGCGTAAATAGCGGATAGAAAGGTCTTAAAGGCTCCCGATATCCCCATTACTTCTAGGACCAGCCAGAGCCACTCCCATCGAACATTGTCGAAGGCCTTTTCGGCGTCCAGAGTTATTAAGACAGGGTGTTCTCCAGGAGTGGGACTGTGCTTGATCCTATCCATAACCGCCAAAACTTTCCTAATATTCCCTACCGCTGATCTCCCCTTGATAAAACCCTTTTGCGAGGGACCTATCAGTATAGGCATTAGTTCTGCAAGACGGTCGGCCATAATTTTTGACAGCAATTTTTGGTCCACGTCTATGAGTGATATAGGCCTATATGAGGCCGGGAGGAGGGGATCTTTCCCTTTCTTTGGTATCACTTTAATGAAAGCTGTTTTTGATTCTGGCCTAATATGTCCTTCTTGCAAAACCAAATTGAAGTAGTGTGTGAGGATTGGGGCAATTTCATCTATCAGAATTTTGTACATTTCTCCCGAGAACCCATCAGGGCCAGGTGCCTTGCCATGTTTCAGTTGTTTTATTGCGGATCATACTTCCAATTCAGTAATTTCCGAATTTAAGAATACCCTTTGTGAGTCCGAGAGACGCGGCAATTTTAGCTTCGAGAGGAACTTCCTGCCCTCCTCTTCCTTCTCATAAGGGCCAGCGGAGTAGAGGGAGGTGTAGAAGCACCTAAGGGTCTCATTAATCTGCGCCGGGTCTGTGGTTATCTCTCCCTCTGACTTACGCATAGCCGTTATGTGGGAAGGTTTATAATGTCCCTTTAGGAGCCTCGAGAGGATTTTCCCAGATTTATTACCATGTCTAAAGAGTGTAGACTGGAGGTGGGATCGATGCAGCTCTTCCCTCCGTTCTACCCAAATGTCAAAATCCCTCTTTGCCGATTCCCATTTCACCCTATTCTCTGTTGAGTTATTGAGCTGGAAAGCTCTGTACGTGGATCTCACTGCCTCTGAGGTCTCTTTATAAGATTTAATCAATTTGCGTTTGTGCAGGGATGTATGCGCTATGATCTTGCCTCTCAGGACTGCCTTAAATGTTGCCCAGTATAAAGCAGGATCTGAGCGGTGGTCCTTGTTATTAGCAGCAAAATCCATCCACCACCCCTTCAGCATATCTGTAAAATAATCAGTCTTGGCCAAGTAATGAGGAAATTTCCAGATGAAATCTGATCCTTTGGGGAAATCCTCTACTAGGTCTAGGGTGATTGGGGTATGATCCGATATAAGCATATCCAGGATCTGAGCGTCCTCGACTCGGTTGCATAAATTATCTGATACTAGGAGATAGTCTAGTCTCGACCATGATTGGTGGACGGGGGAATAAAATGTATAGTCCCTGCCATCTGGGTTCCTCCTCCTCCAACAATCATTTAAGTTGGTTGTTTCCAGGAAATGTGCTAGGGCTTTGTTTTCTGTCCTCTGGCTGACTATGGTATGCTGCCCAGTCAGTGGTTCCTTCCTCCTATCTTCCCCGACGTCTACCACTGAGTTCATGTCACCGCCCACTACCTGATACAGGCAACTATCAGCTCGGATTTTGCCTCCTAAATTGCAAAAAAACTGGTTACTTTGCGAGTTGGGACCATATACATTAAACAAGCTAATCTCCTTTTCTCCCCATTTTATGATTAAGTGCGAAAATCTGCCTTCTCCATCATGAACGTGAGAAATTGGGACAGAGGGAAAGTTCTTGTTCACGAGGGTTACAACTCCACCTTTACCATTTACCGCGGATGACCCACAGACATGTCCCACCCAGAGCCTCTCCATTCGTTTAAAGTCATCCTCATGCAAGTGAGTCTCCTGCAAAAAAGCGACATCAGGACGTAGCTTACGTAGATGTCTCAAAATTTTCATCCGTTTATTTGGGGAACGGAGCCCCTTTACATTCCAGGAGATCACTCGCATGAGATTTGAATTTAAGGACCCTAAAACTGGGTCGGTCTCACCAGCAAGTCCAGGGTCCCCTGGGCTTATAAGGGGGGGGGCTTGTTACCAGATGATGATGGCCCCTCAGTCCTGGTCTGAGTCCATCTCCCAACCTCTCCTTGATGGACGGCGATCCTTCGGTGCCGAAGGGGAGACAGTCTGGTCCATCCTGTCTTTTCCGAGGTCGGGTTGAACAGTCCTGTTCTGGGCCTCCGTCTGTTCTTGCAGATCTGGGATGGTCCTCAGGGGGATGCAATCTTAGCAAGTCCTGAAGGTCTGCCTCTGCCTCTGTGGGGGAGGTAAAGGTTCTGGGAGGACCATTTGGAACTTGAACTTTCAGGGTAGCAGGGTAGATAAGCTGGAAACTAATTTTCCTTTGGAAGAGCGCCGTACAGAGCTTGCTAAAGGCCCTCCTTCGTTGTGAGACATCCGCCGAGAAGTCCTCAAACAAAAGCACCTTGTGCTTTCCCAAGAGCAGAGGGGGGCCTAATTTGCGGTACGCTCTCAGGACTTCAACTTTATCGTTGTAATCTAGGAATTTCATTATAACTGTGCGCTGCTTCTGTCTGGTGCGCTGGTCAGATTGCTGAGAGCGGGTATCTTCTGGGCCTATTCTGTGTGCTCGTTCGATGCGACAGGGGTGTCTGATGCCCAGGGCTCTCGGTAGTAGATCTTGGCAAATTTCTTGCAGCGCCCCCTGTTTAAAGACTTCAGGGAGCCCCACCATTCTCAGATTGCTCCTCCTGGAGCGGTTCTCTAGATCTTCTATGCGCTCCTGCTGTGTTAACTGGGCCTTAGCGCAGATCTTTAGTTTGGCTTGTAAGACACCATTATCAGTCTCTAAGTCGTTCACTCTCATTTCCAGTTCTGTGATTTGTGAGGAGTGGGCCTGCAGATCCTGTTGGAGCTTAGATAGAGAGGCCTGTACTGTGGACTCTAGGGCCGCTTGTAGGTCTGGCGCTACCTGTTTGGCCACTTCAGTAGCTAATAGCTTATAATCTATGGCAGCTGCCAGATGTCCCCCTGCAGCAGCAGGCGTGATTGGGGGGTGAGAAATAGTGGGCATACCCACGTTATCCAGGTTCCCCATGTCCTTCTCACTCCTAACCTGTGTGCCTGAGTCCTCTGCCGCTGTAGGCTGCGGGTCGCGCTCTGCGCGCGGGTCCGGCGCCATCTTGGGAACCTCGTGGAGCTGGGTGTGGGAGTTGCGGGACTGAGGAGTGTTTCTGAGGAGGTACCTTTCCATCCGAGAAGGTACCCACTGTGGTCCGGAGTGTCTTTGCGGGCTTAGCGAGGCGGATGGGCGCCGCGGTCCGTGGCTAATGCAGGTCTGTGGCAGGTAGGAGCGAGGAGCTCAGCAGCTCACATCCTCACTCGGCAGCGCCGGAACCGGAAGTCCCTGTCTTCATTAGTTAAGCCAGATGGATCTTGCTTCACCTTAAACTGTCTAATCATAGATCTATGTTCATTTAATCGGACTTTCACGGCCCTACTTGTCTGGCCTTTGTACACCTTACCACGTGGCCATTTAAGCATATAAACAGCACCACTTGTCTCACAGGTAAAAAAAAACCTTTGATTTTAATGGGGAACCCTTTCATTAGATGAAACACACAATCTCCTTTAATTATTGATGAACAATTTTGACATTTGCGGCAGGCAAACCTGCCTAGCTGCATTGTTTTCAATGTAGTCTGAACAGAACCTTGTGGATCTTTTCTACACAGGTCCGAAGACACTAACTGTTGACCTAATGTTTTTCCTTTTCTATAAATACATACTTTTCTTTTTTTTTTTATATATATAATTTTATTGAAGCCAGCATATATACAAGTAATTTCATACTTCAAACATGGACAAAGCTGTTTATACAGAGTTTGATACACATAATCTTTACCCCACATTAAGCTCTGTTCCCTAAGTCGTTATCTTGACCTACTACACAAAAATCTAATGAGACAATAAAAAAGGTATACAATATGAAAGGTTGTCTCATGTTTTTTGTCACAGTGAGACATATGTAAGAATTACAACTGAGCTGTGGTGCTGCCTGACTTCCCTATTTTTTTTTTTTTTTTATAAAAATGAACCCTAAGAAATAACCTCTTATGTTTAAACGTAATGTCCGAAGACAAGAACAAATACAAAATAAAACAAAAACCAAATTTAATCTAAACCAATTCCAGCAGATAGGATGTGTAAACCCAAGGATGTGGGTATATGCAGAATCCATACTTTTCAAAGGGGCAACATTTTCTGTTCTAATCCTTTTACTATTTATATAGTTAAAAAATATTTTGGGGTTAGTTTTACTCTTTTGCAATCACCCTTTCTGTTTCCCTCTTTGCTGTCTTTATTATTATTTTATTTTCCTTATTCTTATATTTGTAAATATGTATAGGTGTATCTTTAAGTATATAAATGTTATGATATGTGCACTATTAGGCTATGTTCACATGGTGTAATTGCGGGATGTATTTCGCCCCATAATTTCACCGTGTGTACGGGGCGGGGCGGGGGGGGGGAGGCAGCCCACTGGCCCCATAGACATTCATTATTCTCGACGCGTTTACGCCGTGAATAAATGACATGTCACTTCTATCCCCGCTCGCTGTATTGTGCTAGCAGGGAGAGGAGACGTAATCCATAGTTCTATATGAGAACTGTGATTACCATAATGACTGGGACGTACGTCAGCGCGTAATTCGCGCAGTACGGCGCGAATTACGGGCTGAAATACGTCCCAGAATAAGCCATGTGAACATATCCTTAGGGTATGTGCACAGGGAGGGTTGAATACATTTTTACAATACAAAGTGTGGTAAGTATGTGGATATGTCTGGACTTAAAAATGTACTCTATTGTTTCTAATAGGTTTTTAAAAGCGTAAAACGAATCAAGCGACATGCCACTTCTTTGTACGGATCCGTAAAATTCAATACAATAATGTATGTAAAATACGTATTTTTTTGAACGAAAATACGTATTTTCCATTGAAATGAATAAAAACTGAATGGAACATTGCTAAATACGTATTTGGGTGCATATTTCGATATGTAATATGTTCCCAAACATGTATTTCACAAGTGCCATGTGAACATACCCTTACTGTATTTTTCGGTAACTGTATATAACTGTATAAATAGTATATATATATAACTGGCTCTTCCCAGTAGCCCTGGTGCATTGGGTAATGGGAGAATAGTGACACAGGGTTAGTGTCAACCTTCGGGTGACAAAAACTACTGCTGGCTGACACCAAGCACGAGCGATAGTAATGCAGAGGCGCCTGTCAGACACCTCCATTACGAACACTGGAATTAAATGGAAACAAAAAACAGGCACAAAATGCACAAAAAAACTTTCACTTAAATAAACACTCCACGACAGCAACCTCTTTTAACATTTTATTAAAGAAATCAATCCAACACTGGTCCAGCATAATAATGAGTCTGACGTAGTCCAAAGGGGAAACCTGTATAAAAATAAAAAAAACATTCCTGGGTGCAGGGTATGGAGTTCAACCTGCACAATGTGATTTTGGGGGTACAGATAACAACCACAGCACAATCTCCATGGGGATGGTCC
Source organism: Phyllomedusa bahiana (assembly GCA_025379985.1). NCBI lineage: Eukaryota > Metazoa > Chordata > Amphibia > Anura > Hylidae > Phyllomedusa > Phyllomedusa bahiana. The sequence goes on along the minus strand of JAODAL010016660.1, from coordinate 6,139 downwards.
TCTGCCCCCACCCCAGGAGATTGTAAGCTGTGCTCTGTACTCGCCTCTCCCAGACCTCCTCCGCCATTGTGTTATGCATCCTAGTGTCAACACAAAATAACAAAATACAACCCTGACCTATCACTTCATAACCTCTCCATCTATTATCCCATAGTCCCCTCACCACCACTTATCACCCCATAACCTACCCACCTGTCACCCCATGTGGAGTTTGTACAGAGGTGGCCACTTGTAGGGAAGTGCTGGAAAAATTAGAATTCTAAAATATTTGAGTGGTAAATTTTGCAGGGATGAGTCATGGTCAGGAGAAGTCATCATGGCGGTCTAAACAGGTCAAGTCATAGAAGATGTCTCTAGTGAGTCCCTAGATGTAACCCTCACTGTAATCACTTAAACATCTGCAGAGCCTGTGTACACGGTCATCTACCACTATATGGTCATTGTATGGAAGTAATATACAGTCTGCAGAGCCTGTGTACACTGATAGCTACCACTATATGGTCACTGAATGGTGGTAATATACAGTCTGCGGAGCCTGTGTACACTGGTCACTGTATGGTGGAAATATTGGTAGTAGTGTAATTTTTTAGGTTCAGGCACAGTTTGGCGGCATCTCCCAGCTCTCCTTGATGCTGAATAGACTATCCAATGTCCAGGAAAGCTGAGTGATGCCAAACTGAGAATTCATAGGTTGCATATGTTACCTGTTAAATGAGTTGTCTGTTTTCTGTCAGTTTTCACTCTTCACAAACTATTTAGGCTCACACTTTTTGTGTAGGCCCTGGGCAGGTCTACAGCAGTGACTGACTTTTCAGCTCTGCAATCTCCTATTTCTAGCTGAGCTTATCATAGGAATATGACTGATGGAGGGTTGTGAAAAACAATGAGACTGTCCACATAGGATGTCTGACTAGAAATGTTAGCTAACATAGCTGTGTTTGTTATGAGAGGAATCTGCTAGTAAGAAAGTAAAACTTCCATGCTGCCAAGACACACTGTTAGAGGCCAAGTAATTCTGTTATCTTTGATGTAATTACACAGAAATGTGCTCTACAGACTTGACCAGATGGTACAAGGCTACTCCCAGGTCAGTAACTATAAATGATAAAGGCTTTTTTTTGCAGTAGAAAGGTAAGATCAGAGAGTAACAAGCTCTATCCTGCTGATAAGACACAACATGAAATGAAGTCACTAGCCAGGCCACTGCTAGAGGAGATGGAGGTGTTTGGTAACTAGAGAACCTTGCATAAATAAACAGGAGACTGACTTTAAAATGAAGCAAAAGCAGAAGAGCAATGTATTTGATAAAAGCCTTTATTTACCTTTGCCTACATGTTTAAACCTAATCATTTATATGAGAATACCCATTTAACTAATAGAGTGTAAATGATGCCAGTGAATATGTTGTATATGTAGTATTGGGAGTTATCACCCATATTCAATAAGTGGTGGCAACGCTAGTGAGACTGAGTCGTGGAGTTACTTACCTCCTTACATCATGGGAGTGGAGAGGACATTCTGAGGCACTAAGGGCGACATGTATGAATCCTGGCGCTGACAGGCCAGTTCTAAATAGCTTTAAAGAAAATATTCACCGCACACCTAAATGATTTTAACTAGATTTATTTAATACATGTCAAAGGCAATGATATAGAAGCACCAAAATCCAATAGTATTGCTAGACAAAATGTTTAACAAAAATCAATATACTGCACATGAAAAAAATTTTTTTTTTTTTATGCAGAGAAAAAAGATGTCATAGTGAACGACGTTTCGGCTAATAGCCTTTCTCGAGAGACATCACATGAGTATGTAGAAGAGGAGAACAAAGGGGTTTGGATCAGCAGTATTATGAAGTCTGCATGAACTTGCATAAGTGTATGTGGATGAGTCCCAGTTGGAGAAGCCGCTTTAAATTGATGTCGGTATGCCTAACATGGGCTAGGTACGTGGCGAAGGGCGGCGGGACGTCCGGCTATTAGCCGAAACGTCGTTCACTATGACATCTTTTTTCTCTGCATAAAAAAAAAAAAAAAAAAAAATTTTCATATGCAGTATATTGATTTTTGTTAAACATTTTGTATAGCAATACTATTGGATTTTGGTGCTTCTATATCATTGCCTTTGACATGTATTAATAATTCTAGTTAAAATCATTTAGGTGTGCGGTGAATATTTTCTTTACTGTAGGGATCATTGATCCTTGTTCACCTAGCACCCGCCCCTTCCCCCTTACACTTAAGGTGTGCGTACCATTTATTTATCTCTAAATAGCTTTAAGGCGGTGTAGAATGCGCCAGAATGTATGAACCTGTTCTTCTGCAGGTCATACATACAGACGCAGTCTAGTGTCAGTACCACAAGCCTGGTTCAGACACCACCTTTACCCTGGTCTGGCTGTTCTAACTGTTCTGTGCCTAGATATGGCATCAAAGAATCATAAATGTGTCTACTTCTATGAATGTGGTGCAACACCCCCAGAACGCCCCAGATCCTTGGCCCACTAAAAAGTGTCACACAGACGATTGTGGCGCCAAAGATTGGAGTGTGAGTCAGTTTAGGTGGGGTTCACATGTATCAGTTTGAGGTGCAGGCTCGATGCAGCCAAGCAGGTCAGTGTGCTTTTTAAATGAATAAAGCTACAAGCAGTTAGCTTGCTACTGACTGCACAATAACCTGCAGTTTTACTGCAATACTGCATGTCCATTTGCAAGCAAACTGCTTATAACCTAATTTCATTTGAAAACTGCATGATCAGCTTGTCAGTGTTTGGACATACCGAGATGCAACTGCTATGTGTGAACCTGGCCTAACAACGCAAGTACGATCCAACCAACAAAAAACGTAGGATCCAGCAAATGTATTCCAAAAAACAGGGAAAATTTATTAACACATAGCTCTATAAAGTACAGGGGGTAAAAATGCTGCTGACACGTAGCCTACGCGTTTCAGGCTCTAAAAGCTGGCCCTTGTTCACGGCTCTTTACGTTTAATCCAACAACTCAAGTTCTTTACTTTAGATTTTTTTTATTATACAAAGAGAACTACATTTAGCAGTTTTGCTCCTCTAAAATAGAAAAGCGAGGCTCCCTGCTGAACATAGTAAGTAGAATATATTACCACAAAGCCATTAGTCTCAGTTCCTATTGTTACATTTCTTTTTCCAATTAATGAGCGCTTCATTTTATTACAAAAAAATATAGGCCATTAAAATGCACAGGAGAGAATGCTTATTGAAAGGATTGCTCCACGCACTCTGTCAATAAATAAACTTTATTGCTTCTACTGCTCATTTTTATTATGGTAAACTGTAAGTGTAAGAGAAAAATGTAATGATGTGAGCATTTAAGAGAATGAGATCATTGTTTATGATAAGATGTGGATATAATGAGCCGCATTTATTAGAAGCTGCACCAATACGAAGGGCCAGTATGCTAAGGCAAATACTGCATGCAGGCCTCAGCACATTCTGAAAGGAAATGTCCATTATTGTCCACAATTTCACAGTAAATTTGGAAGTATAATCTTTATATATGTTTATAAATACATTATACTATTTATCTTGTTCTGCAGGACTGGGATTCAAATTTCCTGCCTGGCTGACAAATATATGTTTGTGGGGTTGCTGCAGTGTAACACTTTGTGGATAATTCTTACTATCTTAATAAGTAATCAGAAATTAAAGTATTCCCAATAAACTATTTGATAATATGGAGTCAAAATAAATACAACTGTATAAAAAAAAATCTAACATTGCTCAGATGCAGTCAAAGGCAACCAAAACATTTACATTTAGTGACTGGCATCTTCTCTGATTACAGATGTCTTCTTCCCTTTTTTTCTCCACAAGGTCAAGATCATCATGACGACTTCTCCTGGAGAGGTCTCTGTATAATTTGTGACCCATGTGTCTTTGGTTTCTTGTTTTTGTAGCACATCCCACCTCCTCATAACCTCTTCATAGCACCACACACTGTGCCTCCTGAACAATATGACACCACACATTTCACGGTTTAGCAGAACAAACATTTTATAAATATCTCTCTTCCCCAGATTGCTGTGCCTTCTATGACTATTCCTATCTCGTCTTCATTTTGGAAGCTGGTGCAGCATAGTTTTGGCCATTTTTTTTGGTCTTCCAGATACTAAATAATATCTGAGGAGGTTTCTTCTTTGACCTAAGGAAACTGGTGGGGTTGGCCTGCCAGTTTGTAAGAGTTCTGCTTCACAATTCTTAATAGAAAGTATGGGTTCAATCAGCGCAGGTCTGCCACCCTGCAATGGATCTGGTCCCCATCATCATAAGATACCATCCCTACTGCATCCTGTACCTGTCTTACTGTTACAACTCTACACATATATTGGGGACAACACAATCTCATTGTCCTAAAAAGCCCTTAAGTACCCATTAGCAACAACAACAAAGCTGGAGGTCCTTATAATCACCAGCTATGGATTAGAACTGAAATTGCTCACTTTCAGCGAATGAAAGAGTTGATTGCTCATACGCCTAAACAAATTGACCATTTAAAAAAAAACTCATAAGTTTCCATATCCAAAAATCAATTCATATTTAGGTTATTTATAATTCATAGAAACATGAAAAAAACACATAGGGTAACATCTATGAATTGGCATGCACCATTTTTGTAACTTGGCACCGACACACCAGTTCTAAGTAGATAAAGAGGATTGTATAATACGACACTATGAATGAAAGTGTAATGCGGCAAAAATGGCAAAGGCAAATTCATAGATGTTGCCTATAGACTCCAGACAATATCAATAATGACTTTCTAATTTTAAACATTTGAATTGTGATCGCTATATAGCTTTGGAACAATGGGCTATTTTTGCAACCATATGGGATAAATACTTCAATAAATAATTAGAATCTGACTGATTTCTACTAAAGGTCATTTTGACCGAAACAATAAAGATTGGGAACTCATTATTGATGTTTTCATTTTACCTCTGAAGCCTATGGGTGACATGTATGAACGTTGGCACTGACAGGCCAGTGCTAAATAGTTTTAAGGCAGTATAGATTGCGCCAGAATGTATGAACCTGTTCTTCTGCAGGTCATACATACAGGCACAGTTTAGCGCCAATACGACAAGTCTGGCTCAGGCACCACCTTTAACCTGGTCTGGCTTTTTTATCTGTTCTGTGCCTAGTTTTGGCGTCAAAGAATCATAAATGTGTCTACTTCTATGAATGTGGTGCAACACCCCCAGAACGCCCCAAAACTTGGGTGCGCTAAAAACTGTTTGGAGTGTACCTGTTCATACATTCTTTTTGTTTCAAAGTACACCAGAAAACTAGCGCAGCCCCATTCATACATTTCGCCCTATGTGTTTTTCATTATTCTTTGGATTTTAAATAAGTTAAAAATGAATTGAATTCGGAAACTTATGAGTGCTGTTTGACCTTTCCATTGCATTATCGCCTAGAGCTACATATACATTTCAGACTGATCACCTATAATGCAGTGGGACAGTAAGGGCAACATGTATGAGCTGCGCTGCGTCAGTTTTCTGGTGTAATTTGAGGCAAAAAGAATGTATGAACAGGTGCACTTCAAATTATGAGGCAATAATACCTTTATAATGCACCAAAGACACTTTTTAATGCGTCAAAGATCTGGGGCGTTCTGGGGTCATTGCACCCTACACGTAGGATCAGACACATTTATGATTCTTTGACGTCGATCTAGGAACAGAACAGTTAGAACAGCCAGACCAGGGTAAAGGTGGTGCCTGAGCCAGACTTGTTGTATTGGCCCTAAACTGCGCCAGAATGTATGAACTGCAGAAGGACAGGTTCATACATTCTGGCGCATTCTACACCGCCTTAAAGGGAATGTGTCATCAAAAAATGACTTATTGTTTAACTCACATTTTTATGTTAAACACATTTTGTAGGAATTTTTGGTTATATTTTTTTATTTAATTTTCCAGATTAATTTCAATATTTTTTAATAATTCTTAACTCCTGCAGTTCAGCAGTGTGCTCATTATCAGTAAAAGCAGAGTCAAGCTGAAAGGAGACACCATTGTGTACAAATAACACAGGATCCACCAGTCACAAGAGGAGATGTCACAGCTGTCTCCCCTCCCTTCACAGTAAAAATTTTTC